>SKCR01052172.1:0-113482 GCA_019454045.1 Zanthoxylum bungeanum | reverse complement strand
TTAGCCTGCGCTACAGCCTATCTCAGCTACTAACAGAATTATATCTAATCTAATTAGATTTGTAGTTGACCCAGAAGGCTTCTATTTCTGCTTTAGCTGCAGCAATAACCCGCATTTGTTGTTTATTCGGTAACAGTATCTTACTTGGAAGATTTCTAGCTCACTGTTCCGTTATTCAATCTTTATAGTACCGTAGTTACGAACTCATGAGATGCGTGAAATGTATGTAATATATAAGTCGGCCCATTATCATTTTAAAGCATTCAATCATACTATTGCGCGGTGCAAACTTGTCCCAGTTGAAAAGGCCCAACAAGTTTACACTTTTACGATAACATGGCTAAACAACTCCAAATGATAAGAGGCCCAAACATAAAAAATGGCCCATCGGCATTTTAGAAGCTTTTGGCCCAATTGTCGAAGGACACGAACTCATCCTAGTTTAAATGGCCCAACAAGTTCACATCTCTTGACAAGAAGTCCAACTGGATCCAAATGACGATGGCCTAAAACATAAACATAAATAAATAATTTCTACTAGTTCTACGACTAAGGTTCACATGTGGGTTTACGGGAGTGCGGGCAAAGGCTCTCGCTGACGAAGGATTGCCCACAACTAGGACTCCCTACTCAAGGGTTCAAACGACTAAGTGAGCACACCTTTTTTATACCTTAAGGTACGTGCCAACGAGTTGCGGTGTGTGACTAACTGTCAAATGGATTTCCCATTGTAGATTCCCCAGAGAGAGGATGGAGCGAATTCTCTTAAATACCCAAGTCTCTTAGGCTCTTATCGCCATGGTGACAGGAATAAACAACGAGTCCTCCAAACTAGTCCGTCACAATGAGCTACAAGTAATGATCATCTCGGTGCCTTCACAGCTTTTCCTTATAGAAAGGTAGTGAATGAAGGAAGACATCGAACCATCACCTAGCCTTAACAATGCCTTTGATTAAACCCTTTCAACCCATAATAGACACGGTTAACTAAAGCACAAATCATAATCATTCCAAGACATTATTTCGGGGCCGATTCTCTATCCCTAGTGGAGTCGCCAGACTGTAGGACACAGAACTTGACGAAGCTGTTCTAGGCTCGCGGCCTAGTTGGATTACGGAATAGCCCACGGGAGACTAAACCGGAGAATAAAATGGAGTCGCCACCCGGTGTGAACCGGGACAAAGATTTAAGGTCGCACTCACCCCTCGCAAGGGAAGACCTCAAACCTGTTGGGTTCGAAATGGTCCCTTACTTATGCCAATTGTAATGATATGATTTGTGCAATATCTTAACCGAATCTACGCAACATGCTCAAGAACAACCTATATCTAGTTCATGTTCATAAAAATAAATCCTATGTCTAAGTTTGCATGCTTGGAAAGTAAGTCCTCATAACACATGACAACACACGACAATCTCATGAACATATTTCAATTATATAATGCGAAAAACAAACAACAACATAAACCTAATGCAAATTTCAAACGCAAAACAAATAACTACTCATGCTTAAAAATAAACAACTAAATCATGCTTAAAAAAAATAAATAACATACTAGACTAAATCATGCTTAAGAAAATAAATAACATACAAGACTAAATCATGCTCGCATACATGTTTGATGAAACGAAATACGTGTGTCTCTTAAGTATTACGTGGCATTACATCCCGAGTGCAAACCGCACTACCGTCCATTCGGATTCGGCTACGGAATTTACGTCCGGGTTTCCATCTGATATACCACAAAAGAGAACACGCATTCCGTTCACCCGGAATTCACATCATGCATCAACAAACGACTCTCATGTGATAATATATTAAAATAAATAAAAAAAAATGAAGAATAATAAATAAAGAAGGTGCCCTCAGGTCTAACCTCTTTTGTCGTCTCTCAAAAGCGCGTTACAGGGCTGTCGGAAGGGTTGATATTCCTCAACTTTCCTGGTTCACTAATCCAACATTTTTCCTCACTGTTTCGCTGCTTGGGCTGCTATTTTCACTCTGTTTCGCTGCTTTTGTGTTGTATTTTCTGGTCACTATTTTTTGGTAATTAGGGGACTGTTTTGGCGGTTTTTTGAGGGGTATTAGACTGCTGTTTTGTGCGGTTTTAAGGCTAAAAACTGGGCAGTTTATACGAAAGTTTTGAGGTATTTTCTCGACAGTTTTAAGGGTCTATTTGTGCGGCAAATTGGGCAGTGCAGTGGGGGGTGTGTGCGTGTAGTTTGGGGCAGTGTATGGCGTGAATGGAGGCTTGAAGGCTAGTGGCGTTGAAGGTTCTTGGTGCGTGAGGGGTAGGTGGTTATTGGCGTGAGTGATATGTTGATGCGTGAGGGCTGTTGGTTTATGGTGAGTGAGGATTAGGTGGCTTACGTGTTGTTGTAGGGCTAGTAACGTGAGTTGGGGGACTTTGTGGCTAGTGGCGTTTGTGGACAAGGGCTGATGACGTGAAGTTGAGGTTGGTCAGGGGGGTGATGATGCGCTGAAGGGTTGCTAATGGCATGAAGCAGGTGTTTTGATGGGTGATGGCCGATGGAGTTACAAGGGAAAGATGAGAGATGAGACGTGAATGCTTAGGAGTTATTTTCTTTATGTTTTTCATCAGAATGAGCCAGCCCTTTAATGTGTTGGTGAAGGGTTTTTTTTATAGGCAAAGGGATGGGGGCTATCCTTGTTTGAGAAGGAAAAATATTTGTGCATTAATGAGAGATATTTTTAATTAGTATGTGATAAGGAAAAATCTTTTAATTAGGGAAGTGATTTGATTTAATTTGATTTCTTCTCTTTTAGTTAGGGATATGATTTAATTTAATTAGGCAAGGGATCCATGAGATTTATTTAATTTAGGAAGGGGATTTGGCTTGATTTATGCATGTGTTAAATGTGATTTTTGTTATTTAGGGTGGCTATGGGCGTGTGGCTTAGGGTGATTTTGGGCGTGTGGGCTTGGTCCATTTGGTGGGCTTGGGTGTTTGGTTTGGGGTATGTGTGGGCTTGGTGTGTGTCGAGCGGGGGTTTGGGATAAGGATGTGTTTTAAAACGGAGGTCCAACAAGCGAACCCGAAGCTAATCCAACGAATTAAATCCAATAAAATGTCAATTCTTGACTCTTCCCTGCCGAAGTCCATTTCCAGCGGCTTCCACAATTAAAGAGGTAGTGTCTCCATACGAGACTCATCATCGGGACTTATATGCAAAAATGCAGTGCCTATAATAAGGGTTAATAACACTTTTCAACCTTAAGCTCTTGATACCAATTGTTGGAAACGACTTTCTTCAGTGCAATGAAAGTTGCTAATATAGGCACCGGCTTTGGTATGGACATTTAAAATTTTCTTTGCCTTCTCATTTGTTGAATCCGAACTCCACCACCCGTTGATGAATTTCCTTTGAGATTCTATGATAGAATCAACCACCCGCTCTTCCGAGCTATATCTTGAAACCAAAAAACTGAAGTGTGGGTTTCACTCAGAAAGATCAACTCTAAACTTTTTAGAGAAGTATAAAATCAAACTCTAAACAATTTAGAGAACGAAGTTTTCATAAATTGTGTTTGGATTTTTAGAAAGATATCTTAACACTTAAGAAAAATATGGAATATTTTTCTTTCAAACACTATCGCAACAATTGTGAATGCTTGAACTCTCTCTCTTTTCTCTCCTTTGCACTTGTGTGAATGCTGTAAAAATGCTAACTCAACCATTGAGTGGAGATGGTGGAGAATATATTCTCTTACACAAAGACAACCACCTTTGTCATTAAGAATCTAATGCTTTCTTACAATTGCAAACACATTAATGTGAATGTCATACCAAAGCATAAGAAATGTTAAGCTAAAGAGAAAGCATTTGTCATTAAGCATCTAATGCTTTCTTACAATGAAAAACAAATTAATGTGAAAGCCATACCAAAGCATAAGAAACCTTTAGCTAATGACAAAGCCATTAGGTGTATACATGCCACCTAATAGACATAATATGTTGGAGAGTATGGTAAGCCATATGGCTTTGTCTCTGAGGTAAATAAAAAATCATTATCTTAATAATGATTTAATTACCTCAATTATGATGTAGTAATTATATCATAATTATTACTAACTCGATTATCTTATAATCAAAGAATTCTAGAAAATATTAAGTTAAATTAAGTTAACAAAGTTTTCATTTGTGACAAAATTTATTATTAATCTTATTAATAATATATAAATATAATGTGAGCATATTATTAGACAATCTAATTATATTAGATTTGCTACACTTAATCGAACTAGCTCAGGGACCAAGTGGACCTACGGTTCCGAGCTCCTATAATCCCGGAATATTAATTAAACCCTTTAATCAAATATTACGAATTATTAACTTCGCGTTATTCAACTAAAAACTCGAAGTTGAACTCTCATTAGCGTAAATAGAAAATATAAGCCGAACAACTTTGATGTCCATCGATATAGTCATTACATATGGATATAGCCGTTCAGGAATATCTCATAAATAGAGTCGGGTCATAAGTCTGTTATACCCCTTTAAATATTTTGTCTCTTAACCATCATTGATTCTATAATGAACAATTAATTCATAACAATTATGAATATAATACTTTATATTCGTAATAGAAATGTTGAGCACTTAAATTTTTCTAGTCCCGAATCAACTCTTAAAAGAGATACTCTTCTACTTCTCGTAAGAAGTGAATTCCATATCTATGTAAAATGTTCCTAGCTACACACCAAATCATATCCCCAAAATATGTAGTTATTGGCTGAGAATGCAATACCAATCTCACCTTAGTATATCAAAGGACATAGCCTATCATGTATGAGTTCATAGTACACTCAGGATTAAGATCGAATCCATATATGACCATCTATTAGATAAAATGAATTTCTTCAGTTAACGGATATTAAAATAAATTCATATTTATTTGAGTACGGTCCTATATGATCTTATCATACAAGATGCCTTCATTCCCATGTCACTACATGAACGATCCCGGATCAAGGTCATCATACAAGTATAGAATAGACCGCAACTATAGATAAACCACAAATAAAGTACCCTATTTGTTTGCTTTCTATGGGCTATTTAGATTACTAACATCAAGAATTAAATCCTCTTGTGCATCAAACATACACTAAGTTAGAAAGTACAAGAGTAATCAAGGTAAAGAAGACAATTAGACAATATGCGATTTATATCAAACAACTTTGAAAAGTGAATAATGCATTTATTATTATTACAATAATCAATTCTGTTTAAAATACATGAAGCTCTAGGGCATATTTCCCAACAGCTTCAACTCCTTTATATAGGCTTCCAAATCCACTATTCCACCGTCCATGATGTCAACTCATGTCACTTAATCATTATTCTTGCATCAACTACGCATAATTCGGCAAACCAGATTAACTATTTTTCCTGTCCCTACATCGGCCTATGGCGGCCTTTTGCAGCCTATAATGGCTCTGCTCTGCCACTAACCTACCACTGCACTGCCCTATAGCGGTTGGCATGGGCTACTTTCATGGTGAACCACTACTTTTCTATAGTCATCATTAGCCTTCTAGAAGGGTATCTTCTTACTTTAGGATATACATCACTTGAATCAAGTACATATTGACATGTGATCCCATCTTTGTTCCTCGGGTAGGCATATCGAGGTAGATGATATCGGTCAAAACTCCGTCTAGCTTCTTCAACTAGATCGAGTTGCTATACATAGACCCCTCGGCTCGGTTTCCAAAAATCCTCAAATAAACTCAAATCCAGTACTTCATTTTCAGGTTAGGTCAGGTCAGTATCCCAACTTTCTTCGTTATCAACAGGTTCTGCCATCGGGAGAACTTCTCTGCATAATAAGGTTAAATCCTTCTGTTAAAATCTGTTTGTGTCTTCATGACCTTGGTCCATTATTATCCATTTTTGGCTAAGTAAAATACCAATTTTACCCTCATCTGTATTTGAATCTTCCTCAAGGTAAAAAACAACCATTAACATCTTACCACTAGTTTTCGGTATCAACGAGTTGATGAGTTGATGTCGAAAATTTTATAAAAGATGGTGGTGCATACCACGCCAACTTCCTCGGGTTGTTAGTCTATGGAAACTTTATATTTCCTCAGCTTTCCCCAAATTTGTACTTCTTGGGTGCCAAAGATGATTGTTAGTGATGATTGCCTTTTTCCAACGTCATTAAAAAGATACTCATAGGGTTCTGAGAAGTCCATATGAAAGTTTAAATGTATAATGGTCTTCCTTAAATCCATATCAAATCCATCAAATCCTCTTTTTGTTTCATTTCCCAAATGTGTCAAGTGTCATCCATCTATGACTCATGCATCAAAACTTTAGACAACTATGATCAACCGAGCTCATGAATCTAATCCAGGCCCTCAATTTGAATTCAATGGCCACGATTAACCTGATATAAGTCACTAATCCCATAATCATACTCCAATCAAACGATCAAGATCATCCCGAGCAGTCTATTTAAAGGCTTCTTCTGCTCTTTCTCTCACTTTTACTCTCTCTGTCTTCCTAAAAACACTCTCAAAAGCTTCAGCAGCCTCTACAACTTCAAGCATTGCCAACAACTTCAATAGTTCACCCTTAATTTTAACCTTCAAATCTTCAAGTAAGTGCTTCTCTGACCTCATTCGCTATTCTCTTTGGAGTGAAAGCGCTTTATATTCATGACTGATGTATGGCAAAATAATGAACACTCGCTTTGTGTTTGATATTTGTTCTGGATTTCTTGGTGGGTTTAATTTGAGATCTCTCATTTTGGTATTTCAGGTATGTGTTTTTGGTCATAATGTGGGTATATGTGGGTATGTGTTTATGTTTTTATGTCTCGATACTAAATGTATATGAATGCGTGTATTTCTAGATTTTTTGTGTTTTTTTTGCCATGGTCATGTTTATAGATTTAGAGAAATGCTATCGAGTGCCCTTAGGGCACTCATTAAGGATATATTTTTGGAAAGTTTTCATGGGAAAAAGGGAAAAAGAAATTAATAATTTGACAATTATTTACATTCTCCATAAAAGTGATGTGAAAACTTTCCAAAAATATATCCTTAGTGAATGACCTTATAGCACTCGTTAGCATGACCCTTATATTTAATTCCTTGCCATTATTAGGGCTTTTCAAGGATTCCTAGGGTTAGTCAATTTATAAGGATAACTTTTGTTGGGGTTGGTGCTCAGAGCGCCAATCTGGATCGTATTTATGTCTGATTCATGAATACGAACAATCATTTTTTCCATGATGTTACTTATTTAGTGGTTGTACCTCTTGTTTTTATATTCGTATTCGATCTAATTACGATTATATTGAAACTAAATCTGATTTAGTGATATGTATATATTAGAAAAAGACCCGATAATATATAATATAGTGCACAATTATAAAGTAGTTTGTAATTGACATTGGGAAGTGTCATTACTAGAAATACATTTTCAAATAAAGTTCTTGGTCAAGATTTACTAACACGGGTCGGTTAGTTAAATTCATTGAGACCAGTATATGTCGTATATCGAGACTTGGTCCGATGGTTTATCCCAATGAAGCATGAGTCTTGGGAGACTCGTATAGACGTGTAGGTGTTTATAGTGGATGAACATTGAACGACTCACCGAAGATTCTTAATGGATGGTACACCAACGTCAATAAGAATCTTCTCGGGTTGAGTAGCATAGTGGTCCTTCGACTTAAGATACCATTGTAGATGTATGAGACATCCTCCATACTTAGATGGCAGTCATGTCACCGATCTATTTAGATCAGACCTCCACCTGTTCGTTGGGTGTGGACCGATCCTCAGGATATCCTGTGTGTGTCAAGATAGGATTCGTCAGTTCTGTGTACAAAGCATAAGTAGTTCAAATATGATTAGCGATCTGTTAAATCTATGGCCATAGTTTTTGGGAAGCGGCCGCGAGTGCGCAGCGGAAAATTAAAAAATTATGATGCCTCTATCCCTTTGCCCAAAACCCATTTGTTTTGATTATTCTATAAGCCTAGGCATGTTACTATATATTCTAAGCATAAAAACTCATAAAACATACAAAGAACATAAACCTAAACATGCTAACTATCATAAGAACTCTAATTAAAATAAAGAAAGAAAAAAAACTTACTGGAACCGAAGACTCCTCCAGTCCTCCCTCAAATCTACAAGCTTTTCTCGAACTCTGCAAGCTTTTCCACGTTCCAAAGAGCCACCCAAGTGTGTGGCCTCCAAAGGTGCACACACCAAAACTAAAACTCAACGGCAAGACTACGCCTTGAGTGCACAACTATTTTGCCCTTGGTGCTAGCCTAGGCAAATACCTCAAAAGTTTTAACTTGAGATTCCTCAAGTCAATTAGACTTAAGGATCATCAAAATCAGTGGCTTACTCTTAAACTTTAGAGTTGCTCACTTATATAAACCCAAGATATGAAAGGTTTTTTTTTTCTTCTTCATTTTTCCAATTCCCAAAGTGCCCCTATAGTCATTCACCAATCCCTAAGCCACTTTGGAACCTCATAAATGATATGTTCAATAATTAAACAAATTGAACCATTTATGAACAATTCCTACAGCAATTATATATGCAGTTCAATTTGTACTGTGCACAATTAACCATTGATTTCGACTTTCTTATGTGTGACCTTTTGGGTTCCCCTCAAGTTGGACATGAAATGAATCATGATAATTTAATCGAACATAAATTATCCTCCGATCAGATGGTCGTTCGATTTCAATGACCAAGGTTGACATCTAGCAAGATGCCAAGGTCCCCAAATGAGAAGGAAAGATATATATACCCATTATGTATGCGATTTACATATGATACAGTCCCTCGCCTCACTGTATCCCCACCGTTTGACCTAGGGTAGACACGAGCAACTGATGCATCCATATAATTCACCAAGCGGACAGATCTCCGCTAGTAGCCTATGAGATCGGCTACCCCACTTAAGGGCGGATCATATCATCATGCTAGTCTCTCCGCTTTGTGAACGCCCAGATTATTCACAAAACTATAACTAGTAACGTTTGAGAGTAATGATTCTCATAAGGCGTGGAAGCCATCATCTTATTACTCCAATGGCTTTATTACAGTGTTTGATTATTCATATAATTAATGTAAGACACGTATAATAAAGATTGCCATTTTATTAATTAATGAAAATATTGTAAATACATGTACATATAGCCCATCCATAAGTTGGGTATAGGGCATATCCCTAACAATCTCCCACTTGCACTATAGCCAACTAGTATGAATTTGGACACCATACTTATGGGTGTGCCTATCATGCTTTTGTTGAGTGAGCCCTTTAGTCAGAGAATCTGCAAGATTATCTTATGTGGGTATTTTCTCTATAATAACTTCTTTTCTCTCAACAATCTCCCTGATGAGATGAAATCGCCTGAGTACATGCTTGGATTTCTATTGGGACCTTGGTTCCTCTGATTGAGCAATGGCGCCCGTGTTGTCACAGTACATCGTGATGCCATTCTTTATCACGGGAAGCACTTCCAGCTCCATGATGAACTTCTTTATCCAGACTACTTCTTTAGCTGCGTCAGATGCTGCAATATACTCTGCTTCAGTGGTGGAGTCTGCTGTAGTTGACTGCTTTGAGCTTTTCCAACTGACAGCTCTGCCATTCATAGTAAACAGATATCATGTTTGCTATCTGATGTCATCCATATCGGTATGAAAGCTCGCATCACAGTAACCAATGAATTTCATCTCAGAACAATCTCCGTATGTCAAGAACACATCCTTAGTTCTTCTTAGATACTTAAGGATTGTTTTGACAGCTGCCTAGTGTTGCTCACCAGGATTTGCCTGATACCTGCTCGTTATGCTAAGAGCATAAAAGACATCAGGTCTTTGATATAGCATGGCATACATGATCGATCCTATTACTGAAGCATAAAAGATCATACTCATAAGCTCTCTATCTGAAGGAGTATGTGGACATTGCTCCTTAGATAATTTGATTCCATGACAAGTAGGTAAATTACCTCTTTTGGAATCTTCCATTTTGAAACTTTTCAAAACTTTATCTATGTACATAGATTGAGAAAATCCTAACAACCTTTTAGATCTATTACGGTAGATCTTAATGCCGAGGATGTAGGCTGCTTCTCCCAAATCTTTCATAGAGAAATTCTAAGATAACCATTGCTTGGTGGCTTGCATCATGGGAATATCATTCCCGATGATTAATATGTCATCAATATATAATACAAGAAATATAACAACACTCCCACTACTTTTACTGTAAACACAAGGCTCGTCTACATTTTTGATGAAGTCAAATTCTTTGATTGTCTCATCAAATCGTATATTCCAACTTCTGGAGGCTTGTTTGAGTCCATAAATGGATCGTTTAAGCTTGCATACTTTATTATGATCATCCTTAGATGCAAACCCCTCAGGTTGTGTCATATAGACTTCCTATACGAGGTTCCCATTAAGGAAAGCTGTTTTGACATCCATCTGCCAAATCTCATAATCAAAGTGTGTAGCTAGTGCCAGTAAAATTCGAATGGACTTTATCATTGCAACAGTCGAGAAGGTTTCGTCATAGTCAATTCCTTGGATTTGTCTATAACCTTTCGCCACCAACCTAGCCTTATAGGTTTGGATGTTGCCTTCTGCATCAATTTTACGCTTGTAAAACCACTTGCAGCCTATGGGTTTTATCCATTCAGGTGCATATACCAAGTCCCGGACTTGATTCTGATACATAGAGTCTATTTCGGATTTCATGGCATCAAGCCACTTGACTGAATCAATGTCACGCATTACTTCAACATAACTGGTGGGATCGTCATTATCAATGACCTGATCATGTTCCTTATCAATATGGAAACCATATCTTTCTGGCTCATATCTTTCCCTACCAGACCTTCTAAGTTCATAACCTTGTGGTTGTTCCGTCGCTGCCCTTTTGAGGGGCCTGAGGTTTAGTTCTATGTTAGTTTGTTCTTCTCGTACCTCATCGAGGTCAAGTCTACTCCCACTATATTTCTTGAGAAGGAATTCATTCTCTAGAAATTTAGCATTTCATGAGACAAATGTTCTTTGTTCATTTGGGACGTAGAACACATATGCTCTTGAGTTCAAGGCATATCTACAAACTTACATTTAACTGCCCTATCATCCAATTTGTTAGTTTGTGTGAGCTTAACATATGCGTCACATCCCCAAACTCTTAGATAACTAAGACTATGACGTTTCTCTGACCATAACTCATATGGTGTTTGACTAACAGTCTTGGAAGGAACTTGGTTTAGTAGTAGTGTTGTAGTTTCTAAAGCTAGACCCCAAAATGAAAGAGGTAAATCCGTACCTAGCATCATTGATCAGACCATATCTAATAATGTCCGATTTCTCCTTTCGGAGACCCCATTATGCTGTTGAGTTCCCGGAGGAGTCCATTGGGAAATAATGCCATTTTCTCTCAAGTAATCTTGAAATGCGTCGCTTAAGTATTCACCGCCTCGGTCAGACCTTAGTGACTTAATACTTTTATTAAGCTTGTTTTATACTTCAGTTTTGAAGTCTTTGAATTTCTCAAAGGCTTCAGATTTGTACCGTATAAGGTACACATACCCATATCGCGAGTGATCATCGATAAAGGTAATGAAGTAAGAGAATCCACTTCTAGCGGTGACTGACATTGGTCTGCATACATCAGAGTGTATGAGTTCTAATGTCTCCGCTGCACGCTGTTCTTAACCTTTGAAGGGTAATTTGGTCATTTTACCAAGTAAACAAGACTCAGAAATTCCATAAGGTTCATATTTGAAGGGTCTGAAATACCCATCATTATGTAGCTTAGTTAATCTTGTTTCATTGATATGACCTAAGCGACTGTGCAATAGAAGTGATTCATTGAGATTATTCGAGTTAACGTTGTATATATTAGAGGTTGAACATTCTTTGTTAGTTTGTAAGACATAAATATCATTATTCAAAATACCATCTCCATATTTTATTTCATTGAAATAAATAGAACATTCATTACAACTTATTAGGCATGAAAAGCCTTTATTACATAAAGAAGAAATTGAAATGATGTTCTTTACTAGAGAATGTACATAAACACAATCTTCTAAGTCTAAAACTAAACCATTCGGAAAAACTAATGAATAAGTCCCCATGCACAATAAAGCCAGTTTTTCTCCATTACCTATGCGTAAGTGTAGACACTGCATTTTTGCATGAGGCCCGATGATGAGCCTCGTATGGAGGCACTACCCGATAAGTTGCGGAGGTCGCGGAAAACAGACGTCGGAAGGGAAAATTCAAAATTAAATACTTTGTCAAAATTAATTCAATTGTTTAGCCTCGGGTTCGCTCGATTAATCTCTGTTTTAACTATTAGGCTCGGCCCAAAATCCCCGCAACTCACACCAGCCACACTCCCAAGCCCACACACCACAGACCCACCAAAGCCCAATCCAAATAATTAAAACATTTAAAATACATGTCACAAATTAAATCAAATCAAATTAAATTAAATCAAATCCAATAAATCAAATCAAATCTCCTTCCTAAATTAAATAAATCCCTCTCCTAAACTAAAAAATCACCTTCCAAATTAAACATATTCCCCACCAATTACAAAATATCCTTTCCTTATAACAAACTAATTAAATATATCCCCCATTATTACATAATCTTTATTTCCCACCCATGCAAGGAAAACCCTAGCCCACTCTTATAAAAACGAACATAAACCAAACTCTTCAACCTTAGAACTCTCTCGGCCACAACAAAGAAATAGAAAAGAATAAAACCTTAGCCTCTCTCTCTCACACGCACAGACCATAGACCACAAACAAACCCACGGCACACTCACAGACAATCAGCAACCCTCTCCTCATACCACTCACAAACTACCACTCCACTCACTCAAACAAACTCACGGCACACATAGACCACATACCACAAACACACTTAGCACACCGACTCACACTTAGCCACAAAGCCCTCACCGACACAAGAGACAAAACTTAGAGAACCACACAACTCACGGCTTCATCACACACGAATCCAGCAACCCTTAGACACGTGAATAAAACCCCTTTACCGACCCCTTCACTGCACATAAAACGCACACAACAATGACCAAACCTTGAACGCACAGCCAACAAGCCACAAGCCACCAAGTCCCCCACTAACCGGCACCTAGCCCTTACTCAACACAGCTAACCGAGAGTAGCAAGCCTTAAGCCACCAACATAAATCATCAACAACAAAGCCGTAAATCCTAGCCATAAAACAGCCCCAAATCACTGCAAACTGCACAAAAAAAAGCCCAAAATCACCGCAAACTGCATAAAAAAAGCCCAAAATCACCACAAAATGTAGCCCAAAAAATAGCCCAAAATCACCGCAAACTGCACCCAAAACAGCCCCCGAATCACCGAAAAACTGAACCCTAAAACAACCCCTTTATTATCGAAAACTGCACCCTAAAATAGTCCATAAAACAGAGAAAACAACCCTAAAAATAGTGACAAAAAAACAGCAACAAAATAGAGAAAACAGCAGCCACAACAGCGAAACCACGAAGGAAAACATTGAACCAGAGAATCGAAAAAGTTGCGGAGCATTAACCCTTCTGACGACGATGTAACGCACTTCCAAAAAATGACTTAAAAGGTAAGACCTGAGAGCACTCTTTGTTTATTTTCGTTCAACTTATTTTGGCTATTTATTATTATTTCTTTGCGTGCATCTTGTGGTTCATGTATATTACTGTTATTGGATGAATGATTTTGTGCCATCTCTCGCGGTATATCGGATGGAAACCCAGACATAAATTCCGTAACTGAATCCGAATGGACGGTAGTGCGGTCTGTACTTGGGATACAACTCGACGTACTGCTTGAGAAACGTCATATATTCCGTTTAAACTAATTTTGTGCTCATCTATTATTAATTATTCCACCATTTACTTTCCGCATGCATGATTGCCTCTTTAGTTATCTCTTTCACGTTAGGAACTCAATTAATCGTCTCTTTAATATTTATGCTTTTACAATTATTATTTGTTTTTTATCTATTTGATATGTTCATAAGATTGTGTGCTTGCTTTTATTTCGTTTACTCCTATGTGTTCAAACTTAGATATTGGTTAATCTTGCATGTGTATGTTGCGTAAGACTTGGTTATATTATTGCATAAATTCGTTCATTACAATTGACATAAGTAAGGGACAATTCCGAACCCAATGGTTTGAGGTCTTCCCTTGCGAGGGGTGAGTGCGGCCTTAAATCATTTCCCAGTTCATGCTGGGTGGCGACTCTTTTATTCTGCGGTTTAGTCCCCCGCGGGCTACTCCGTTTTCCCGACCAGGCCACGAGCCCGGGACAGCGTCGCCAATTTATGTGTTCTACAGTCTGGCGACTCCACTGGGGATAGAAAATCGACCCCGAAATAATGTCTTGTAATGTTTGTGATTTTTTGCTTTAGTTAACCGTGTCTACAAGTGGGTTGGGACTAATGGGTTTAACCAAAGGCATTATTAGAGTTAGATAATGATTTGGTGTCTTCCTTCACTCACTACCTTTTTATAGCCAAAAGGAAAAGATGTGAAGACATCTATATAATCATCTAAAGTGATGGACTAATTTGGATGATTTGTTGTTTATTCCTGTCACCAAGGCGATAAGAGCCTAAGAGGCTAGAGTATTTAAGAGAGTTCGCTCCACCCTCCCTCTGGGGAATTTTCAACAGAGAAATCCATTTGAAACTTATTCATGTATCGTGAAGTCGGTTTCGCTAGAAGCGATGGATCATTATATGGTACCATCACTCGTTGGCACGTACCTTAAGGTATAAAAAAGGTGCGCTCACTTGGTTGCTCGAACCCTTGAGTGGGGAGACCTAGTTGTGGGCAATCTTTCACCGGCAGGAGCCTTTATCTATACTCCTATAAACCCGCATGTGAACCATAGTTGCATAACCTATAGAAGCCGCCCTTTCATGCTTGCATTTGGGACCATCATCATTTGGATTCAGTTGGACTTCTTGTCATGAGATGTGAACTTGTTGGGCCATTTAAACTGGGACGAGTTTGTGTCTTATGAAAATTGGGCCAAAAGCTTCTAAAATATCGATGGGCCACTTTGTGTTTGGGCCCCCTATCTTTTAAAGTTGTTTAGCCACGTTATTGCAAGAATGTAAACCTGTTGGGCCTTTTTCAACTGGGACAAGTTTACACCTCGCAATAATATGATTGAATGCTTTGAAATGATAATGGGCCAACTTGTATGAAAACCTTGGTGGGTTTAGAAAGTCCAAACATGATCCAAATATGCTAGAAGCATGAGTCCGATGTCTATACTGGCTTTCATCCAGAAAGGATACGCATTGTTACGGCATATTTGCATACTTTTGGATGCTTCCGAGTTTATCCCCATGACCATGATTATTGAAGGCCCAAGTCGTTGTTTCTAGACAATGGAACGATTCCCATAATAAGCTTAGTCGATATCGTAAATGTGCGGTCTTTTTCTTTTACCGAGGGAAATGGACTAAGGTAGCCAAGGTTCACCCTTGTAGTGTAGGAGAGAACGATTTTGTGTACCTCACATTGGTGCATAAAATAAGCCATACCTATGACATAGATGGACTTACCACGAGTTTGGGAGAAATAAGATAGGAAGGATATATGTTATTTTGATAACCACATGCATCTTATGCCTCACACGCATACAAGCCTCATGTTAACCCATGTGTCTTAAAAGCCATCATAGATATCCGTTGGGTTAGAGAAGAAAAAAAGACTTGTAAAAAAAAGTTTAGTAAACATGGATATTGGGGAAAAGGAAACCGAGGAACAGAAAAATTACGGCAAGGATAGAAAGACCTTTAGTAAAAAAAATAAATAAATAAATGAAAAAAAAAAGAAAAAGAGAAAAAAGAAGAGAAGAAAAAATTATTTGTTCTTAGTCCTTAATAGTTAGAAATAAGTCCGATGATGAAATGGTTTTCTTTAGGGTGAAATCTTAGAAATGACAAACTCTTGATGTGCTTTTATCTGATACTATGAGTAGTTGATCTATGTTAGACTCGTAAGCAATTCACTATAGGTTCTTAGCGGTGAAAACCTGAGTAGTTGGCAAGGTGACTAGTTGAAGAAATTGTAGGTCGGTGAAGGACCACTTGCTTAGATGTCTATCCTGATTTGCTTGTGTTATGATGTGAGGTATGGTTGAAAATAAAAGAAAAGTCTCTAAAGAGAAAAATTAAACCACCTATAACCGATTAGCGTGAAGCTACCCATGGGCGAGTATTAGAACCACCATGAGGAGAAATGTTACCTTAAAGGGTAGGTGTGTTGAAAAAAAAAGAAAAAAAAAAGAAGAACAAAAAAGAAAAAAAAAAAGAGAGACAAAAGAAAAAGAAAACCATACCATATTGAGCACGGAAAAGCAATTGCAGAGCATAATTGAGATATCTAGGTTGGTTTGACCCATCGACCATAATTTTCGAAACAAAATCATTGAGTTGGCTTACCTAGGAATCGAGCTGTAAAAGAACCTTTGCACACACAAACTTTGAGTATGGCATAGATCATTTATTCAAAAACTCAGATTTGGGTTGCATCGAGTGCTTAGAAGGTTCTACGATTTCAATACTTGGCATTCTTTGAGGGCAATAATATGAACAACTATTGGGACTATCTCGTAAAAGAGAGTAATACGGTATGATAGTACGGGACACCGCATCACAGGATCTACTTTGACCTAGTGCAAGAAGCAAATAACAGAAAGCTAAACCAAGTCTGGGGGCGACTTTAGACACTACATTTTTGTATATAAGTCCCTATGATGAGTCTCATTTGGAGACACTACCTTTTAAGTCACGGAAGTCGCAGGAAACGAATGTCGGAAGGGGAAATTCAGAATAAGTATGTCATCGGATTCAATTCACATGTTCACTGCTTTCGTTCGTGATGCGTTAGTGAACACGTTCGAACGTCAAGCAGATTGCGGGCGTTCGTGCAGCGTTCGAATCGACGTTCGAATGGTATCGGTACTTCTGGTTTTGTTGCTAGCCTCACGCCTAAGCCCATTTAGCCCACCAAAATCCACCCAAAAATAATTAAAACATTTAAAACATGTCACAAATTAAAAAATATCCTTCCTAAATTAAATAAATCATATCCCAATCTAAATAATTCACATACCTAAATGAAACAAATCAAATAAACCTATTCCTAATCTAGCCAAATCTTGTCCCTAATTAAAAAGATGTTTTCCTTATGAAATACTAATTAAAAGATATCACCTTCATTAACAAATCTCATTCCTTTTCAAACTAGAAAACCCTAGCCTTTGCTTATAAAAGAAACACAAATCCAACCTTTCACACCCTAGCTCATTCACACACAAAAAAACTCCTAGCATTCACGCATAACTCACACAAAAAATAAAAGAGAGTCCACGCCCAATACAAGCAAGAAGCAACAAGAAATAATTCTCTTCTCCTCCTTCCTCCATTTTCGAAAACACTAAACCAAAACACCCTCATTTCCGCACAAATACAACCTGAAACTGTCCCATAATATCCTCGAAAATAGTCCCTAATAGCAGCCTCTTACATCACCGAAAATCACCCCTAAAACTGCACTAACACTACCGAAAATCACCATCAAAATAGTGACATTTTTACCGTTAAAACAATAGCCTTCTGCCACAAAATAGTGACTGAAAAACCGCAGCAAAACAGCAGCGAAACGGAGTGAAAACAGCGGCTGAAATGATGAAACAGCGAAAGGAAGCAGTGCACCAGTGAACCGGAAGAGTTGCGGAGCATTAACCCTTCCGACGATCGTGTACCGTACGTCCGAGAGGCGATTTAAAAGGTTAGACCTGAAGGCACTTCTATTATTCATTTTCATTCATCTCTTAATTGTTTTATTTATTTTCTTCGCATGAGAGTCGCTTGTGGATGTGTGTTGTGACCCTTGAATGGATGGGAAATGTGTCGTCTCTTGAGGTATATAGGATGGAAACCCAGAAGTAAATTCCGTAGCAGAATCTGAATGGACGGTAGTGCGGTCTGTACTTGGGATACAACTCCACGTACCACTTGAGCAAATGGCACATATGTCGCTTTATTTTGTCTTGATTGTTTATTATCCGCATTTTATATTTCACCATGTACTTTCTGCACGTTATTTGTTTGTGTATTGATGATTTAGTGCGCATGGGCTTAGTATGTTGGTCTAAAAGTTCTCTATTTGAAAAGTACAATAGGCTACCTTTATGACAATACTTTGCCGCGCCAGACGGAGTATGTTTGATTGAATGTGATATATGTTTAATTGAGCATACGAGGTCCTATATTATTGTTGTCTTTATTTTATATGCACGGTAACATAATTTGCATGGGCAACCTAGGGTGGATTAAAGGTCCTCTATTCGAGGGAAATGCCTGAAGGCTACCTTTACCATGATGTTTTGCCACACCTTTTATTATGTCATTTATCCTTTGCATATCGTTGCTTTATTTACTCATACATTGTATTCTTGTGCGCATGGGCTAACTAGGGTGGATTCAAGGTCCTCTATTCGAGGGAAAATGCCTAAAGGCTACCTTTACCACGATGTTTTGCCACGCCGCACGAGGTACACTCGATTGAATGGGAATGAGTTCAATCGGGCACATGGGGTCCTACATTGTGGATTTGCTTATCTATGTATGTGTTGCGTCATCTATCATGTATCTGTTGGAGTTTAATCAAGTCCACAAGATCACAAACATGCATAAAAACATTTCATATGAACACATCAAAGGAGGTGGCGGAATCAACTCACATTGAATTCGGTTTTGATGGATGAAGAACAAGATGCGTTTTTAAGCTCCCTCCAAGCTCGGCAATGGCTTCTTCTTGCAATGGGCTGTGCGATTTTGCTCCTCCTTGAACCTCCAAGAATCGGCCATGCATGAACTCCATTAAAGCTCCAAGCTTTGAGATTCCATGCTCACAAATTCGTTTCCCTATCACCTTTGTATCACTCCTAGAGTGTGCTAGCACTAATCATCTTCCATTTTGCTTCTCAAAAATTCGGTGAACCAGAAAAATTGAAGAAGAAATCGGCTTGAAGCCGTGAGATGCAGAGGGAAAAAGAGAGGGAAGAGAGAAAACGTTTTGGCTCCCAAATGTTGCCCAAAACCGTGTACTGTGCATGTGTGAGAGAGAAAAAAGATTTTTAATATATATAATTTTTATTTCATTTACCAAGTAAAATAAATAAAATATATATATATCTTATCTTTTTAATTCAAAAGTCAAAAGTTAAAACAATAAAGCTTTTCCATCATTTCAACTTTTAACTTTAAGTCACATCACATCTATTCACTTTAATAAAGTGACATATTGTCAAGTCATATCACTCAAAGTGACAATTGATTTGACGATTGACGCGACTAGCGATTTGACGCTTGATGTGACTCGCGTGCCGCGTTCGAATTCGAAATGCGAATGCGCTCGCAATCACTCTCGGGCTCGGGTTCGCTAATTCCAAATTCACGAATTTTCCGTCGCGTCGTAATTAAGTGATTACACCTAGCGAATTCACTATTCACGTCGCTAACGAATTAATTCTAAATTAATTCGTTTGCCCGAATTAAAATCTAATTTTAATTCCGCGTCGAAATCCAATTTCGATTAATATATCGAATATATTAATTTTATCGATTAATTCCAAATTAATCGTTCTCTCTCTTTAATTAATATTTTATCCCAGATAAAATATCTCCGCTATTAATCCCAGATTAATTTTCTCTCTCATCAAATTAATCCCAGATTAATTCTATCTCTCTCTTCTAATTAATCCCAGATTAATCAAAGTGCGAGTAATACGTCATCGGTGAATCTTTAGGAAGCGACCCATGAGATCTCCGGATATGTTGGCAGTAAATACGATCGTCGGACTGTCCGAACACGTAAGTACCTCGTACTACGTTTATATCGATTTACAAGACAAGGTTGGCTTCTAGCAAAGCGCCATGCCTACCCAATTCTCCAGAAATATTCTTACAGGAATATTTAGATCTGTATCAAGCGTAAAATACCGTAGTATTGTGTATATCGGCCCAGTATCGGATAATCACGTGCTAGGGCTGGGGCTGGATAAGTGTCTGCCCCGTCCGAAACACATGTCGGATGTTTGGTAACATAGTCTCTATAATCGGATATACATGACCTGGTCACAATATCCCGATTGGTTGCGCAACACTCAAGAGCACTAGTACCATATCCTGCGTGACATCTACTCCAATATGACTGAAGTGACACTTCCGTCTCGACATCACACCCAATACACTACGACTCCCTGATAAACCCAGAAGCGGTGTACCCAGAACCGGTTAAAGCCCTGTACCACCAAGACCAGAGTTTACCGATTATCGCAAGTATTAGCGATGCAAGTCTCAGGTTAAGACTATACACACCTACCTCGATTCGGCCTCCCATAGACACATAGTCATAATACCAATGGGATTCCGAGGGGTCTATCCAGAGCGAAGCTGTTTCCCGTACCATCGGTGAAACACGACCTCCTATTGCACTTGCATAAGTATCCAATACTTATATATATGAGAACTATGCCGTTGTGCCCTCACAACGCGCACAAGTGCAATACTAGCCTATTCCGCATTATCGATGTCCAGTCTCGATAATACTTCGGCTAGGGATATTTAATGATTAATCCTTCGGGGATTGATACTGTCTCATATCATCTCAATCCAGGAACTAATCATATGGACCTCTCTTCATTTATACATCTATGGTGATCTAATCACAAATGATGAGAGTGCAATTTCCTTGTCACATAGTTAATTTGTACAGCAACACCGTGATCTGTACAAATAGTGACGCTATGGGTCATATTATCCAACAGTATCAGGTTCTGTCTCGTTTGAACGCGTTCTCAAACGCTATACGAACGCGAACCTTCTGTTTCCCATTCGAACACGTTTACGAACACTACTCGAACGCGCATGCATTTTGTTTCATCAGGTCTTGTCCCGTTAGAACATGTTCTCGAGCGCTATAGGAACGCGAACCTTCTATTTACCGTTCGAATGCGTTTACGAACGCTACATGAATGCGTATACACTGAACTGAGTCATTTTCATCACATTTCATGCATGATTGCTTCTTGGGTGATTTCTCTTGCTTTATGTAATTAACCATGCCATTCCATTATTGACACTTTTGTTGTTATGATCCATTTGTATTTCTGCATTCATCTATTTGATATATTCGCAAGATTGTGTTCAAGCATGATTAGGTCGTTAAGATGTTACTTGTTTCTCAAGCATGATTTAGCCATTTGTATGTTATTCCTCTATGCATGATCTTGTTATCTCCTTTCGCAATAGGTATCTCTTTATGTTTATGTTTAGGTTGTTATTTATCTTTCGTGTTTGATGATTCAACATGTTCATGAGATTATTGTGTGATATCGTATGTTTGCCGTTATGATGATTACTTTCATGCATGTGAACTTAGAAGTAGAATATTCTTGGAAATATATTGCTTAGGCTTTTTTAGATTATTGCACAAATCATATCATTACAAGTGGCATAAGTAAGGGACCATTCCGAACTCAACGGTTTGAGGTCTTCCCTTGCGAAAGGTGAGTGCGGCCTTAAATCATTTTCCCGGTTCACACCGGGTGGCGACTCCATGTTTTTTCTCCGGTTTAGTTCCCCCGCGGGCTACTCCGTACTCCCGATCGGGCCGTGAGCCCGGAACAACGTCGTCCAACATCTATGTCCTACAGTCTGGCGACTCCATTGGGGATAGAGAATTGGCCCCGAAGTAATGCCTTGTAATGATTGTGATTTGCGCTTTAATTAACCGTGTTTACCATGGGTTGAAAGGGGTTTAATCAAAGGAACTTTTAAGGCTAGGTAATGGTTTGGTGTCTTCCCTCATTCACTACCTTTCTATAAGGAAAAGTTGCGAAGGCACCTAGATAATCATGTACTTGTAGCCTACTGTGATGGACTAATTTGGAAGACTCGTTGTTTATTCCTGTCACCAAGCGATAAGAGGCTAAGAGGCTTGGGTTTTTAAGAGAGTTCGCTCCGCCCTCCCTATGGGGAATCTACAACGAGAAATCCATTTGACAATCAGTCACGCACCATAACTCGTTGGAACGTACCGTAAAGTATGAAAAAGGTGTGCTCACTTGGTTGCTCGAACCCTTGAATGGGGAGACCTAGTTGTGGGCAATCCTTCACCAGCGAGAGTCTTTGTCCACACTCCTGCAAACCCACACGTAGACCGGAGTTGTATGACCTATAGCAACTATTTCTTTGTGCTTGTGGACCATCCTCATTTGGATGCAGTTGGACTTCTTGTTAGAAATGCGAACTTGTTGGGCTATTTAAACTGGGACGAGTTCGTATCCTATGAAAATTGGGCAAAAAGCTTCTGAAATGTCGATGGGCCACTCGGTAGAAATTATTTCTCTATGCTTATGTTTAGGACCATCCTCATTTGGATGCAGTTGGACTTCTTGTCAGAAATACGAACTTGTTGGGCCATTTAAACTGGGATGAGTTCGTATCCTATGACAGTTGGGCCAAAAGTTTCTAAAATGCCGATGGGCCATCCTATGTTTGGGCCCTTTATCATTTGAAGTTGTTTAACCATGTTGTCGCAAAGGTGTAAACCTGTTGGGCCTTTTCAACCGGGACAAGTTTGCACTTTGCAATAATATGATTGAAGCTTTAAAATGACAATGGGCCGGATTATATGTTCCATTCATCGCACATATCTCGTGCATCTCATGCATACACACGTCATGTTAACTCTCTTGTTTCTTAAGAGCCATCATAGATATCCGTTGGGTTAGGGAAAATGGAAGACTTGTTAAAAGGCCGATAGCAAACATGAGCGAATCAGAGAATGAAACATCCCGTATGGATCAGTTGGAAACCAATCTCACCAAGGTTACTGAACAGTTGCAAGCCTTTACTACTACTATAGCCAATATGGCTGTGCCCCGTGCTGGGGGAAATTCTGAGAATGTGAGGCGTGATGAGCCTCTGAATGGGTTGGGGGATGACATCCCCACTTTTGATGATGACATGGCTGAATATGTGACGGGAAGAATGATTGGGTCTCAGGCAGAATTATAGAACTTACGGGATCAGGTGGAATCGGTTACCCGAAAAATGAGGGGTAAACATGAAGACTTGCTAGATTATGAGGCAATGACCTTTGAAGAACAGCTGCCGGCTCAGTTCAAGATGCCTGATATGGCCAAATTCAATGGGAATGAGCACCCGAGGGTCCATCTCCGACAATATGTGTCAGTTATAAGTTCACTGGGCCTGTCACAACGCCAAGTTCAGAAAATGTTTGGGATGTCACTTGAAGGGGCGTCAGTAGTGTGGTATCATAGCCTCGAGAGGAAGGTCAAGGAAGATTGGAGGGAATTGGCAGATGCATTTCTGAAATAGTATGTTACAGACTTGGAGATTGATTTGTCACTCCGCGATTTGGAGAATACCAAGCAGAAGCCGGAGGAAAGTTTCAAGGAGTATGTAGACCGCTGGAGAAGCCAGCTTCTAAAGATGCAGACTCGGCCCTCAGAGAAGGACCAAATCAAAATGGTCATCAAGGGCACCAAGCCCTCAATTTATTACAAGTTAAGAAGGACGACCTCCATGATTGCAGATTTCCGACAGCTGAGAGAGACTGTCATGGACATCGAAGAAGAAGAAGCAGAGAATAGAAAGTTCTATGGCCAGAATAGAAAGACTTTTAGGGGACATTCTGAGACCAAGCCCACTACTACCGAGGTTGCTGCCATCAGGAACCGGCATTTCTCTAACCTAGGGAAGCCTTTATCTAAGGTGCTCGAGAAGCTGAAGGCGCAAGGACTCCTAAAACCCTTGGAGCCTAAACCACTTCCAGATCCTATACCACCCAACCTTGACCTAAGCCTGTATTGTCACTTCCATCAGAGGAAAGGCCATGAAACTGACAACTGCACCCGCCTTAGGCATGAAATCCAAAACCTCATTGATGCCCATAAAATACCCGATCCTGAGAAAGAATAACCCAACACACACCGGAATCCTCTACCAAACTACCACTTCGTTCCACCACCCACCTACATGATCAACTCCGGCCTACCCGAAAGCTTTGTCCTCCAAACCCTCAACCACCCAGTTTCTTTCAAAGGGATAGAGAACGACAGCAGTGGAGAACCATAGGCCGAAGAAGAAGGCAATGTTGCGAATGATTAAGTTGTTCCTCCTAGTTTATTTGATCTTGCATTTTCAAAGACATTGAGTTTATCTACTTGTTCGAACCATTTATTAATGATAATAAAGGCATTCATTCCATTTACTTGCCTGAGTCTCTTCATTTCAACCTGCAACATGAGTATATTTGATAAAAGCATTCAACCTTGGTACTATGATACTCAGTGATGTTTAGAACACGAGGAATATTCTGAAGAAGCGAACAGAAAAGACAGGATAGCCATTTAGAAATTGGGAAATGGGGCAGTGAGGCTGTCAAGCTTAGAAGGGAATGAGTTCATCGAGCCAATCAATGTAGACAGATTGAAGTAGTATTTTGCCTGAAGAAGAGAAAACTGAGCAGTCACCAAGAGAAGACCTAACCCAATAGAATAAGAAATTCATTTATGCGTGCATGCATACGCGTAACATATTTACATTCTTTTTGTGTTTGTTCTGTTTTGTAATAACAGGTTTCAAAGAAGAAAAAGAGAAAACAACAAAAGTAAGCCAACCAGAAGCAGCAACATGACAGTGTCATCACTTTGGGGGCGAGGCCTATGTCAGCATCAGTTGAGGGATGAGTCTCAGGGTCGAGGCCCACATCCGCATCAGTTTAAGGGCGAGGCCCATGTCAACATCAGTTTAGGGTCGAGGCCGACATCAGCATCAGTTTTGGGGGTGAGTCCCTGGGGCGAGGCCCACATCAGCGTTGTCAGTATCAGTTTTGGGGATGAGTCCCATGGTCGAGGCCCACATCAACATCAGTTTTGGGGATGCATCCCAGGGTCGAGGCCCACACGTCATCAGAAAGCCGAAAATGACACTCCAAAAATGGAGCACGGTTCGGAAATGGACCAAGAAAGGCCAAACCCATGGGAATGGGAAACATATCCATGCATACATGCATATATATCACATACATGCAATTTTTGTTTTGTATTCGCAGGTTTGTAGCGGCAAAGACCATCTCATCAAGTAACGGTTCAAAAATGAGCCACGTTCTCGCGCAGCACGATTCAGAAAGGGACCACAACAAATTCCAGAAATGGCGCTCTAAAATGGAGTACACACAACAAATGTCAGAAATGGCGCTCCAAAATGGAGCACACATACAACAAAATCCAGAAATGGCACTCCAAAATGGAGCACACACGACATATGCCGGAAATGGCGCTCCAAAATGAAGCACACACAAAAAATGACAGAAATGGCGCTCCAAAATGGAGCACACACAACAGATGCCAGAAATGGCGCTCCAAAATGGAGCACACACAAAAAATGCCGGAAATGGCGCTCCAAATTGGAGTATACACAAAAAATGCCAAAAATGACACTCCAAAATGTAGCACACACAACAAATGCCGAAAATGGCGCTCCAAAATGGAGTACACACAACAGATGCCGAAAATGGTGCTCCAAAAATGGAGCATAGTTCGAAAATGGACCACCAGATCAACTCAGTTCGAAGTAGCAGGAAAGTCAGGTGGCAGCTGGCGAGCTAGGTAAGTAAAAATGCATTGCATAACTTTGATATGATTGTCATTGTCACACACTGCACAAGTCCCATCAAAGTGGGGGCAACTGTAGGCACTGCATTTTTGCATATAAGTCCCTATGATGAGTCTCATTTGGAGACACTACATTTTAAGTCACGGAAGTCGCGGGAAACGAAATGTCGGAAGGGGAAATTCAGAATAAGTATGTCATCAGATTCAATTCAAATGTTCACTGCTTTCGTTCGTGCTACATTCGTTAACACGTTCGAACGTCAAATAGATTATGGGCGTTCGTGCAACATTCGAATCGACGTTCGAACAGTGTCGGTACTTCTGGTTTTATTGCTAGCCTCACGCCCAAGCCCATTTAGCCCACCAAAACCCACCTAAAAATAATTAAAACATTTAAAACATGTTACAAATTAAAATAATATCCTTCCTAAATTAAATAAATCACATCCCAATCTAAATAATTCACATACCTAAATGAAACAAATCAAATAAACCTATTCCTAATCTAGCCAAATCTTGTCCCTAATTAAAAAGATGTTTTCCTTATGAAATACTAATTAAAAGATATCACATTCATTAACAAATCTCATTCCTTTTCAAATAAGAAAACCCTAGCCTTTGCCAATAAAAGAAACACAAATCCAACCTTTCACACCTTAGCTCATTCACACAAAAAAAAAAAACTCATAGCATTCACGCATAACTCACACAAAAAATAAAAGAGTCCACTCCCAATACAAGCAAGAAGCAACAAGAAAAAAATTATCTTCTCCTCCTTCCTCCATTGCCGAAAACACTAAACCAAAACACCCCCATTGCCGCACAAATACAACCTGAAACAGTCCCCTAATATCACAGAAACCAGTCCCTAATAATAGCCCCTTACATCACCAAAAATCACCCCTAAAACTGCACTAACACCACCAAAAATCACCATCAAAATAGTGACATTTTTACCGCAAAAATAGTAGCCTTTTGCCATAAAATAGTGAATGAAAAACAGCAGCAAAATAGCAGCGAAACTGAGTGAAAACAGCGGTCCAAATGACGAAACAATGAAAGGAAGTAATAGACCAATGAACCGGAGGAGTTGCGGAGCGTTAACCCTTCCGATGATCGTGTACCGTACGTCCGAGAGGCGATTTAAAAGGTTAGACCTGAGGGCACTTCTTTTATTCATTTTTATTCATCTCTTAATTGTTTTATATTTATTTTCTTCACATGAGAGTCACTTGTGGATGTGTGTTGTGACCCTTGAATGGATGGGAAATGTGTCGTCTCTTGCGGTATATAGGATGGAAACCCAGACGTAAATTCCGTAGCTGAATCCGAATGGACGGTAGTGTGGTCTGTACTTGGGATACAACTCCACGTACCACTTGAACAAACGGCACATATCTCGCTTCATTTTGTCTTGATTGTTTATTATCCGCATTTTATATTTCGTCATGTACTTTCAGCACGTTTTTTATTTGTGTATTGATGATGTAGTGCGCATGGGCTTAGTATGTTGGTCTAAAGGTTCTCTATTTGAGGGAAGAAAAGTCCAAAAGGCTACCTTTAGGACAATACTTTTCCGCGCCGGACGGAGTATGTTTGATTGAATGTGAGATATGTTTAATTGAGCATACGAGGTCCTATATTATTGTTTTCTTTATTTTATATGCACGGTAACATAATGCGCATGGGCTAACTAGGGTGGATTAAAGGTCCTCTATTCGAGGGAAATGCCTGAAGGCTACCTTTACCACGATGTTTTTTACCGCGCCTTTTATTATGTCATTTACCCTTTGCATATCGTTGCTTTATTTACACATGCATTGCATTCTTGTACGCATGGACTAACTAGGGTGGATTCAAGGTCCTCTATTCGAGGGAAAATGACTAAAGGCTACCTTTACCACGATGTTTTTCCGCGCCTTTTATTATGTCATTTATCCTTTGCATATCGTTGCTTTATTTACGCATGCATTGTATTCTTGTGCGCATGGGCTAACTAGGGTGGATTCAAGGTCTTCTATTCGAGGGAAAATGCCTAAAGACTACCTTTACCATGATGTTTTATCGCGCCCGATGAGGTACACCCGATTGAATGGGAATGAGTTCAATCGGGCACACGAGGTCCTACATTGTGGATTTGCTTATCTATGTATGTGTTGCGTCATCTACTATGCATCAGGTCCTGTCCCGTTCGAACGCGTTCTCGAATGCTATACGAATACGAACCTTCTATTTCCCGTTCGAACGCGTTTACGAACGCTACTCGAATGCGCATGCATTTTGTTTCATCAGGTCTTGTCCTGTTCGAACGCGTTCTCGAACGCTATATGAATGCGAACCTTCTGTTTACCGTTCGAACGCGTTTACGAATGCTACACGAACGCGCATACATTGAACTGAGTCATTTTCATCACATTTCATGCATGATTGCTTCTTGGGTGATTTCTCTTGCATTATGTAATTAACCATGCCATTCCATTATTGACACTTTTGCTGTTATCATCCATTTGTATTTCCGCATTCATCTATTTCACGTGTTCGTAAGATTGTGTTCAAGCTTGATTAGGTCGTTAAGATGTTACTTGTTTCTCAAGCATGATTTAGCCATTAGTATGTTATTCCTCTATGTGATCTTGTTATCTCCTTTCGCAATAGGTATCTCTTTATGTTTATGTTTAGGTTGTTATTTATCTTTCGTGTTTGATGATTCAACATGATCATGAGATTATTGTGTGATATCGTATGTTTGCCGTTATGATGATTACTTTCATGTATGTGAACTTAGAAGTAGAATATTCTTGGAAATATGTTTCTTAGGCTTGGTTAGATTATTGCACAAATCATATCATTACAAGTGGCATAAGTAAGGGACCATTCCGAACCCAACGGTTTGAGGTCTTCCCTTTGCGAGGGGTGAGTGCGGCCTTAAATCATTTTTTCGGTTCACACCGGGTGGCGACTCCAAGTTATTTCTCCAGTTTAGTTCCCCCGCGGGCTACTCCATACTCCCGACCGGGCCGCGAGCCCGAAACAGCGTTGTCCAACATCTGTGTCCTACAGCGACCAGTCTACCACCTCACGCATAAGGGACATAGAATCTTGATTCATTGAACAAAATAAAACTGAGCAATCACCAAAGTAGAATTGACAGAAGGAAACTATAAGCAGGCCCAGGGGGCGATCATAGATTTTTGTAGGAGAGAGGCACCGAGGAGCACAAGGAAGACCTAACCCATCGGAATAGGAAACCCATCCATGCATACATGCATACACGTCACATTCACGTATTTTTTTGTTTTGTTTTTTTTTCATAGGTTTTGAAGAAAAGGAAAAAACGGTAAAGACAAGCAGTTTCGGGAATGAATCACAGGGTCGAGGCCCACATTATCAGCAGTTTCGGGAATGAATCCCAGGGTCGAGGCCCACATTATCAGCAGTTTCGGGAATAAATCCAAGGGTCGAGGCCCACATCATCAGCAGTATTGGGAATGAATCCCAGGGTGGAGGCCCACACTATCAGCAGCATCAGGAATGAATCCCAGGGTCGAGGCCCATATTATCAGCAGTTTCAGGAATGAATCCCAGGGTCGAGTTTCAGGAATGAATCCCATGGTCGAGGCTCACATCATCAGCGATATTGGGAATGAATCCCAGGGTCGAGGCCCACATCATCAGCTGTATTGGGAATGAATCATAGGGTCGAGGCCCACATTATCAACACAAGTTCGGGAATAAAGCCCAGGGAACAAAGCCCACCCTCAGCACAGTTCGGGAACAAATCCCACTCTCTACACAGCTCGGGAATAAAGCCCAGGGAACAAAGCCCACATTCAGTACAGCTCGGGAACAAAGACCACAGTCAACACAGTTCGGGAACAAAGCCTAGGGAACAAAGCCCACACTCTACACCGTTCGGGAAAAAAGCTCACATTCAGTACAGCTCGGGAACAATGCCTACATTCAACACAGTTCGGGAATAAAGCCCACATTCAGCAATGCCTCGGGAATGAGGTTTAACATGTCAGGAATGACGCTCTGGGAATGGTGCATGGTTCGGGAAAGGACCACAAACTATCACATTAGCGACGAATCTGGAATAAGGTTTAGTATGTCGGGAATGGCGCTCCGAGAATGGAGCATGGTTCGGGAATAGACCACAACTATCACATCAGCGACTCATCGGGAATGAGGTTTAGCATGCCGGGAATGACGCTCTGGGAATGGAGCATGGTTCAGGAATGGACCACAGCTATCACATCAGCGACACCTCAGGAATGAGGTTTAGCATGCCGGGAATGACGCTCCAGGAATGGAGCATGGTTCGGGAATGGACCACAACTATCACATCAACGACGCCTCGGGAATGAGGTTTAGCATGCCGAGAATGGCGCTCCGGGAATGGAGCACGGTTCGGGAATGGACCACCTCTCAAGCACGGTTCGGGAATGGACCAGGGGTCAAAGCACCTCACGAACACAATTTGAAGCATCTCAGAGCAGTAGGTAAGTCAGGCAACAGCTGGCGAGCTAGGTAAGTAAAAATGCATGCATGACTTTGATAGGATTGTCATTGTCACACACTGCACAAGCCCATCAAAGTGAGGGCGACTGTAGACACTGCATTTTTGCATTAGGCCCGATGATGAGCTTCGTATGGAGGCACTACCCGATAAGTTGCGGAAGTCGCGGGAAACAAACGTCGGAAGGGAAAATTCAAAATTAAATACTTTGTCAAAATTAATTCAATTGTTTATCCTCGGGTTCGCTCGATTAATCTCTATTTTAACTATTAGACTCGGCCCAAAATCCATGCAACACACACCAAGCCACAGGCCCAAGCCCACACACCACAAACCCACCAAAGCCCAATCCAAATAATTAAAACATTTAAAACACATGTCACAAATTAAATCAAATCAAATTAAATTAAATCAAATCCAATGAATTAAATCAAATATCCTTCCTAAATTAAATAAATCCCTCTCCTAAACTAAATAAATCACCTTCCAAATTAAACATATCCCCACCAATTACAAAATATCATTTCCTTATAATAAACTAATTAAATATATCCTCCATTATTACATAATCTTTGTTTCCCATATCTCCAACACATTTTGATCCAAATTAAACATATCTCCAACACATTTTGATCAAAATCAAACCCAATTATTCATGCTCAAAGTCTCGGCCAAGGAGGATTTTCATGTCCAATTTTATATCCAATCCAATTGAATCCAAATTAACATTAAATCAACATCCCAAATTATTTTCAAGTCATCCCATGAATAGAAAAACAAAAAATCCAAGATAATTTAGGGTTCTCTATTTTCGGTCAACACACCAAAATTGGGGAAAATTGTTCCAAACACTTTTTCATCAAATTAATCCAATCAATCATCAATTCAACAACATTTAAGCATACTAATTCATCCAATTTCATTAAATCATGCCCAAATTCGTTTTGCCCAATTTTAACCCTAAAATCAATTTCATGCTTTCAAAGGCTCAAGATACCATTGTTGGTCTACTCAAAGCTTCCCAAGATCATTGCAAGCAAGAAAATAACATGTGAATACATTCAAAGGAGGTGCGGAATATTACTCACATTGATCGGTCATGATGCTACGAAGAACAAAAACGAACTGCCCTCCTCCATGAAGCTCGGCAGTGAGCTGCTCAATGGGTGGACTACACGGCAGTGGGTGGTTTTCTTCATCTTGTATTCGGCCATGGGTGATCCTCCATGGAAGCTCCAAGCTTCACAAGGTGTTTCAAAGCTCATGAAATCACTTCCCTATCACCTTGGTATGGCTCCTATGTGTGCTAGCACCCAAGAAATTTGCCACAAATTTCTTTAGCTCCTCCTTCATTACTCGGTCAAACCAGAAAACAGAAAGGAGAAGAGGCGTGAGAGAGAAGAAGGTTTTGGCTCCAAAAAGGGTGAAAACCGTGAACCAGGAGAGAGAGAAGAAAAAGAAATGTAATAGGTTTATATTAATTTGTGTTCCAAAAACAAATAAAACTTATATACCAAAAACTTTTTCCAAAAAGCAAAGCATTAAATGCTTTCAATCAATACACATCAACTCACATCAATCAATTATCAACTTGTCACATCACTCAAACTGACATGTGATTTGACGCTTGATGTGACTAATGATTTGATGCTTGATTTGACTTGCGTGCCACGCACTCGAATTCGAAATGCGAATGCGCTCGCAAACAATACCGGGCTCGGGTTCGCTAATTCCAAATTAATGAATTTTCCGTTGCGACGCAATTAAATGATTACGCCTAGCAAAATCACTATTCATGTCACTAACGAATTAATTCTAAATTAACTCGTTCACCCGAATTAAAATCTAATTTTAATTCTGCGTCGAAATCTAATTACGTTAATATATCAAATATATTATTTTACCGATTAATTCCAAATTAATCGTTCTCTCTCTCTTTAATTGATATTTTATCCCAGATAAAATATCTTTGCAATTAATCCAAGATTAATTTTCTCTCTCATTAAATTAATCCCAGATTAATTAAAGTGCGAGTCATACGTCATAGGTGAATCTTCGGGAAGCGACCCATGAGATCCCCGGATATATTGGTAGTAAATCGGGTCGTCGGACAATCCGAACACGTAAGTACCTAGTACTACGTTTACACCAATACACAAGACAAGGTTGGCTTCTAGCAAAGCACCATGCCTACCCAATTCTCCAAAAACATGCTTACAGGAATAAGCGATCTATATCAGGCGTAGTATACGTGGTATTGCGTATTTCTGTCCAGTATCGGATGATCACGTGCTAGGCCTGGGGCTGGAATTGTGGGTCTGCCCCGTACAAAGCACATGTCAGATATCTAGTAACTAGTCTCTATAAAGGATAACTATGACCCAGTCATATTATCCCGATGAATGCAGTACTTAAGAGAACCAGTACCGTATCCTACGTGACCATCATCTCCATATGACTGGAGTGACACTTCCGTCTTGACATCACACCCAACACACTACGATTCTCAATATACCCGGCATTGGCATACACAGAACCGGTTAAAGCCCTGGACGACCGCAACCAAAGTATATTGATTGTCGCAAGTATTAGCGGTGCAAGTCTCAGGTTAAGACCAAATACACCTACCCTTATTTCGGACTTCCATAGACACATAGTCATACTACCAATGGAATTCCGAGGGGGTCTATCCAGATCGAAGCTGTTTCCCGTACCATCGGTGAAACACAACCTCCTATTACACTTGTGTGAGTATCCTATACCCAAATATATGAGAACTATGTCGTTGTGCCCTCACAACGCACACAAGTGTAATACTAGTCTTTTACGTATTTATCGATGTCCAATCTCGATAATACTCTGACTAGGGATATTTAATGATTTATCCTTCGTTGATTGATACTGTCTCATATCATTCTCAATCCAGGAACAAATCATAAGGACCTCCTATCATTTATACATCTAGGTGATCTAATAAAAAAAATGATAAGAGTGCAATCTCCTTTGTCGCATAGTTAATTTGTACAACAACACCATGATCTGTACAAATAGTGACGCTATGGGTCATAATTGTCCAACAATCTCCCACTTGGCCTATAGCCAGTCACTCGAGTGTCTTACACCTGAACTATGTACGGTTGGCTCAAACTACTGAGAAAAGCTTTCGTCAGCGGATTTGCATGATTATCGTCTGATGCGATTTATACGATCATCACATCGCCACGATGTATGACCCGAACGAATCAGATGAATATCGAAGTATGTATCTGGATCGTTGATGAGACCACTAATTCTGTAGCCTGTGCTGACGCCTAGCTCAGCAGCTAACAGAATTATATCTAATCTAATTAGATTTGTTATCGACCCAATTGGCTTCTATTGCCGCCTCAGCTGCAGCAATAACCCGCATTTGTTGTTTATTCAGTAACAGTATCTTGCATGGAAGATTTCCAGCTCACTGTACCGTTATTCAAACTTTGTAGTATCGTTTGCGACTTATAGTCGTTTTATCGGTTAGGAAACTTGCAGTAGTGATCCCAATCACTTCAAGTTCTCATTCTCCATAGATTAAGACAACATCCTTAGTTCTCTAAGATACTAACGGATGCTCTTAACATCAATCCAGTGACTATCACTAGGATTGGCCTGTTTGTGAATCCATATGCTCAAATCGTATGAGACACCAGGTCGCGTACATTTTTCAATTTACGATTCCACGAAGAGTTTTCGAAAGCCAATCTTTCACCGATAGTTATTTTATGGGAATATCATTTCCAAGAAATGACGTATTTATCATTATTTATAGGACAACCACTGTCAGTGCGCTCCCACTAACCCTTTTATATACACAAGAATCATATTTGTTTTGAATTAAACCATAAACTATTATGATTACATCAAAATGATAATTCCAAGAACCTATGCTTGCTTCAATCCAAACATGGATCAAATAACCCGCAAACCTTGTTTGCTAGTTATTGTACGACAAAACCGTCAGGATGTTGTAAACATCCTCCAAAAGGTTTCCTTTTCAGGAAAGCGATTTTCCCGTTAAGCTGACATATTTCATACATGAAACATGCAGCATTTAGCGAGCATTATCCAAATGGATTTACCGTGGAAACAGGTAAAAGGGTTAAATCGTAATCAACACAATGTTGATAATGATACCTTTCCGCTACAAGTCTAGCTTAGTACATTGGTATGTTGCCTTCCATGTATGTCTTCCTTGAAGACTTATAGTACCAATTGGCACAATGCCTTGCGATACATAAACTAGTATCCAAACTTGTTGATATACATGGAATCCATTTCGGACTATATGGCACTTTGCCATAATTAGGGAGTCGATACCTTGTATCACTTCCTCATACGTAGTCAGTTGGTATATACCTCAATAAGATTGACATCTTTATGAGGTGAGATCCGAAACCCATACCCTAGGTTGTTTTCTAACTCTCTCCGACATACGCGGTTCTTGTGTATACGAATATTAATGGTAATAGTTTCATCCTTGATGAAATTTTTGTGTTCCATTAGGATTCGGTGCCTTGAACAGTATTACTCTGATTTTCATCGAGTTTTACTATCCTCCCATTTACCACTGCATATCGGTATTTCTCTTAGGAAAACCGCATGGTGAGCAACAATCTAATTGTTCTCTCGTGAGTTGTATAAGTACAATACTTATGGTATCCCTAGGATAACCTACAATTGGCACTTATCCAATTTGGGTTCTAGTTTGGTATCATCCAAACATATGCCTAGCATCCCAAATATTCGGGATTGAGAAACCTGGTTTCTTTCCCGTTCATATCTAATATGAAATCTGTCAAACAGATTTTATGGAACCTTATTCAAAATAAGTTCTACACTGTTAATGCTTATCCGTTGAAGGAAATGGTAGCTCAGAGTGACTCATGATTAACCTTAATCATGTCCAACAAAATTCGGTTACTCGGTTCGGACACACCGTCAAAATGACGTGTTCCGGGAGGAGTCCTCATTTGAAAGAATACTATACTCTTTCAAGTATATTAGAAACTTATTGCTTAAGTATTTTCCATTACGGTCTCACCGTATCGGTATAATACTATAGCCGATCTGTTTGTCTATTTCGTGTCGAAACTCTAAAAGTTTCCTATTTGTGTTCTTCAAAAGAAACATGTAACCATAACGCGATGCCACATCCGTAGAGGTCACAAAATATTCATATCCACCTCTAGCCTAGCTAGATATGGGCCCATGCTTCATTATGAACTAGGGCTAACAGATAGGTGGCATTTACACTTTTACCAAGTAAATAGTGTTTTAGGCACTTTGCCCAATAAAGTAGATTCATAGACTTTATTTGAATGGAATCAAATTAGTCCTGGTACCCGCTATTCGAAAGTGTGGATATACGATTCTTATTTAATTGTGTCCCCGAAAATAATGCCACAATTACTTTCATCTGATCAAATCAGTTTGAGCTGTTTGTTTGTCATGTTATATGTTCGAGATTTATTTATATTCAAAATATAAATTCTGTTATTCACATCTAATGTGTTTATCTCAATATCATCTTTATATAATAAAATACTTTAGTGTTCTAGAATATAAAGGTTCACCCGCAGCGGTTTAAACACTGATATAGAGATAATGTTCCTAGTCAAACTAGTTACATAATAACAGTTTCCTAACTTAAGTACACACCCGAGGGTAGTTCCTAAACTTAGGTATCTACGGTTAAAACAGCGACAGTCATCTCATTTCCAATTCCCAGATTAATCTCTATTGAAGTCAGTATCCTGTTCATAACAGATTCTGAACATCAATATATATATATATATCACACTAAGTATCTAAAATTGAATTTTAAATACTAGTAATGAATATATTTATGACAATCACATTTGAAGTCATAGCCTTGCTCGTCTTCTATTCCTTCATGTCTGCTTTCTCCAAATGGCAGTCACGCTTCCGTGATCCCGTTTGCCACATTTAAGGCAGACATTTGGGATATGTCCTTTATCTTCCTAGAAGATTATAATGATTTTGCCTTTGCCCTTTTCAACATTCCAGTAGCCTTTGGCCAAGCCTCGAGTTTGTAGAATATCGAAGTAAGGTGCGACTAGCGCTACTTGCCTAATTCCAAACTTTGACTTTTATCTCATTGAGAATAGTCATTAACTCTCCAAGAGTTATCAATTGCAATTTTAGTACTTCTAAAATCTAAACATAGATTTATGAATATCCTTCAATTTCGTCATCATACTTTTAAGGATCTAATCCTTAGTTCTGATTCAGAAATTAAGGAGTCTACTGCGACAAGCTTAATGGATTAAGAACTTAAGTTATAATTACATAAATCTTCCAAAGATTATGCTCTACTATTTTCTTAACTCCGGGCTTAGGCTTAATATATTATTTTATCAAATAAAATAACTTATTATTTTTCCAGGACCATCCTGAAATAATTCCCAATTTGAAAATTATAGTCGTTTAAATACATTTTCACCCAGAATTATGTTTTAAACACTAATCTTTCATTTATCTTGATTCTAATAGTCCAACTATTTAATCAACGATTTGTGGTACTATTTATTATAATGATTATTATAGTCCAACTATATAATCAAATATAATTTAAATTAATTAACCTCATTACATTGATTACTATAATCCAATTATAAAATCAACTGTAAATTGAAATTAATTAATTCAAATATATTGATTACTATAATCCAATTATATAATCAACTATAATACAGTCCAACTACTTTAATTAAAATAACAATTAAATATTAGTCCAACTAATATATTAATTTATATGACGAATGATATTTGAATGAGCGCGGATGGCAAGTAATTAAACGAGTATTGCAAATTCAATTCTTGCCTCCCACTATTTTTCAGCGAGCCTCTAACCCTCTGTCGAGTACTCGGGAAACCGCGTTTCCTAGTGGGCTAGGATCCCGTTAAATATCACACAATCGTGACTTTGGCCAATAAATTGTATGATAATTAACTAGGTAGATCTCTAAGATCGATTAGATCCAATCCAATTCCTAGATCCGGTAGGGGGACATCCAAGTCCGAAACATATATCTCATATATGCCAATATATGCCAATATATTGCCTAACCTTTTTTCCTCTTAATCAACTAAGCCTTGGCTTTGGCACAACAAACTTAGTGATCCCAGTTAAGCGCGACCCATTGACCGTGGAAAGCTTCGTAATCAATGTTGATGGACAAGAAGTGGTCTTGACTTTGGCCAAAAAACCACAACTAGGACAAGACACCAATATGGAACAAAGCCTTCATGATTCAAACACATCCTCGACGGACAAAGGCCTTGACTTTGGCCAACAAGCCAATGCTAGTCTCGGATCTTGAGTGAGAATCACTCAATGGAAGGAAAAACGCTTAATATTGTTTGAGGGTTTTTCGCGTGCAAATTGGAAACCAATTTATTATCTTTGTTAAGGTCTCATCATCATACACCCTTAAACATGCATTCTAAACAAATAATTCCTAGTACTACGTTTATACCGATTTACAAGACAAGGTTGGCTTCTAGAAAAGCACCATGCCTACCCAATTCTCCAGAAATATCCTTACAGGAATAAAGGATCTATATCAGGTGTAGTATACGTAGTATTGCGTATTTCTGTCCAGTATTAGAAGATCACATGCAAGGCCTGGGGCTGGTACATTGTCTGCCCCGTACGAAGCATATATCAGATGACGAGCAACTAGTCTCTTTAATATCGGATAATCATTACCAAGTCTTATTATCCTGACGACTGCAACCTTTTTAGAGAACCAGTTCTGTATCCCTGCGCGATCATCAACACCATATGACTGGAGAGACACTTCTGTCTTGACATCACACCCAACACACTACGATTCTTAATATACCCAGCATTGGCGTACACAGAACCTGTTAAAGCCCTGGACGACCAGAACCAAAGTATATTGATTGTCGCAAGTATTAGCGGTGCAAGTCTCAAGTTAAGACCAAATACACCTACCCTGATTTCGGACTTCCATAGACACATAGTCATACTACCAATGGAATTCCGAGGGGGTCTATCTAGAGCGAAGCTGTTTCCCGTACCATCGTGTAAACACAACCTCCTATTACACTTGCATGAGTATCCTATACCCAAATATATGAGAACTATGTCGTTGTGCCCTCACAACGCGCACAAGTGTAATACTAGTCTTTTACGTATTCATCGATGTCCAATCTCGATAATACTCTGACTAGGGATATTTAATGATTTATCCTTCGTGGATTGATACTGTCTCATATCATTCTCAATCCAGGAACAAATCACAGGGACCTCCTATCATTTATACATCTTGGTGATCTAATCACAAATGATAAGAGTGCAATCTCCTTTGTCACATAGTTAATTTGTACAACAACACCATGATCTGTACAAATAGTGACGCTATGGGTCATAAATATCCAACAATCTCCCACTTGGCCTATAGCCAGTCACTCGAGTGTCTTACACCGAACTATGTACGGTTGGCTCAAACTGCTGAGAAAAGGCTTTCGTCAGCGGATTTGCATGATTATGTCTGATGCGATTTATTCGATCATCACATCGCCACGATGTATGATCCGAACGAATCAGATGAATATCGAAGTATATATCTGGATCGTTGATGATATCATTAATTCTTTAGCCTGTGCTGACGCCTAGCTCAGCTGTAAACAGAATTATATCTAATCTAATTAGATTTGTTATCGACCCAAATGGCTTCTATTGCCGCCTCAGCTGCAGCAATTAACCCGCATTTGTTGTTTATGCGGTAACAGTATCTTGCTTGGAAGATTTCCAGCCCACTGTACCGTTATTCAAACTGTATAGTACCGTTTGTGACTTATAGTCATTTTATCGGTTTTAGGAAACTTGCAGTAGTGATCCCAGTCACTTCAAGTTCTCCATCTCCATAGATTAAGACAACATCCTTAGTTCTCTAAGATACTAAGTATGTTCTTAACTTCAATCCAGTGACTATCACTTGGATTGGCCTGTTTGTGAATCCATATGCTCAAAGCGTATGAGACACCAGGTCGCGTACATTTTTCAATGTACGATTTCTCGGAGAGTTTTCTTGAAAGCCAAGCTTTCGCCGATAGTTATTATGGGAATATCATTTCCAAGAAATGACATATTATCATTATTTATAGGACAGCCACTGTCAGTGCGCTCCCACTAACCCTCTTATATACACAAGAATCATTTCGTTTTGAATTAAATCATAAACTATTATGATTACATCAAAACGATAATTCCAAGAACCTATGCTTGCTTCAATCCAAACATGGATCGAATAACCCGCAAACCTTGTTTGCTAGTTTTGGTACGACAAAACCGACAGGATGTTGTAAACATTCCAAAAGGTTTCCTTTTCAGGAAAGCGATTTTCCTGTTAAGCTGTCATATTTCATAATGAAACATGCAGCTTTAGCAAGCATTATCCAAATGGATTTACCGTGGCAACAGGTAAAAGGTTCGAATCGTAATCAACACAATGTTGATAACGATACCTTTCCGCTAAAAGCCTAGCTTATACGTTGGTATGTTGCCATCCATGTATGTCTTCCTTGAAGACTTATATAGTACCAATAGGCACAATGCCTTGCGGTACATCAACTAGTATCCAACTTGTTGATATACATGGAATCCATTTCGGACTCATGGCACTTTGCCATAAAAGGGAGTCGATACCTTGTATCACTTCCTCAAGTAGTCAGTTGGTATACCTCAATAAGATAGACATCTTTATGAGGTGAGATCAGAAACCCCACCCCAGGTTGTTTTCTGACTCTCTCCGAACTACGTGGTTCTTGTGTATTCGAAGATTAATGGTATAGTTTCATCCTTGATGAACTATTTATGTTCCATTAAGAATCAGTGCCTGGAATAGTATTACTCCGATTTTCATCGAGTTTTACTATCCTCCCACTTACCACTGCATATCGGTATTCCTCTTAGGAAAACCGCATGGTGAGCAACAATCTAATTGTTCTCTTGTGAGTTGTATAAGTACTATACTTATGGTATCCCTAGGATAACCTACAATTGGCACTTATCCAATTTGGGTTTTAGTTTGGTATCATCCAAACATATGCCTAGCATACCCAAATGTTCAGGAATGAGAAACCCGGTTTCTTTCCCGTTCATATCTAATATGATTCTGTCAAACAGATTTTATGGAACCTTATTCTAAATAAGTTCTTGCACTGTTTAATGCTTATCCGTTGAAGGAAATGGTAGCTCAGAGCGACTCATGATTAACCTTATCATGTCCAACAAAATTCGGTTACTCTGTTCGGACACACCGTCACTTGACGTGTTCCGGGAGGAGTCCTCATTGAAAGAATACTATACTCTTTCAAGTATGTGAGAAACTTATTGCTTAAGTATTTTCCATTACGGTCTTACCGTGACGGTTTAATACTTTAGCCGATCTGTTTGTCTATTTCGTGTCGAAACTTAAAAGTTTCCGATTTGTGTTTCAAAAGAAACACATAACCATAACGCGATGCCACATCCGTAAAGGTCACGTAATATTCATATCCACTTCTAGCCTAGCTAGACATGGGCCCACTTGCTTCACTATGAACTAGGGCTAACAGACCTGTGGCATTTACACTTTTACCAAGTAAATAGTGTTTTAGGCACTTTGCCCAATAACGACTTTATTTGATAGAATCAAATTAGTCCTAGTACCCACTCTTCAAAAGTGTGGATATACGATTCTTGTTTAATTGTGTCCCAGACAACAATGCCACAATTTAGTTTCTTCTGATCAAATCAGTTTGAGCTATTTGTTTGTCATGTTATACGTTTGAGATTTATTTATATTCAAAATATAAACTCTGTTATTCACATCTAATGTGTTTATCTCAATATCATCCTTATATAATAAAACACTTTAGTGTTCTAGAATATAAAGGTAACCCACAGCGGGTTAAACACTGATAATAGATAATGTTTCTAGTCAAACTAGTTACATTATAACAGTTTCCAAATTTAGGTACACACCCGAAGGTAGTTCCTAAATTTAGGTATCTACGGTTAAAACAGCGATTTTCGTCCCATTTCCAATCCGCAGATTAATCTCAACTGAAGTCAGTATCCTGCTCACAGCAGATTCTGAACATCAATATATATATATATATCACACTAAGTATTAAAATCCAATTTTAATACTAGTAGTGAATGTATTTATGACAAACATATTTGAAGTCAGAGCCTTGCCCAGTCTTCAATTCCTTCATGTCTGCTTTGTCCAAATGGCAGTCACGATTCCGCGATCCCGTTTGCCACAATTTAGGCAGACACTTTGGGATATGTCATTTATCTTCCTAGAAGATTATAATGATTTTGCATTTGCCCTTTCAACACTCCAAAAGCCTTTGGCCTAGCCTCGGCTTTCTATAATATCGAAGTAAGGTGTGCCTTGTGCTACTTGCCTAATTGCAAAGTTTGACTTTATCTCCCTGAGAATAGTCATTAACTCTCCAAGAGTTATTCATTGCAATTTAGTACTTCTAAAATCTAAAGATAGATTTATGAAGATCCTTCAATTTCATTATCATACTTTAAGGATCTAATCCTTAGTTCTGATTCAGAAATTAAGGAGTCTACTGCGACAAGCTTAATGGATTAAGCACTAAAGTTATCATTACATGATCTTCCAAAGATCATGCTCTACTATTTGCTTAACTCCGGGCTTAGGCCTAATATGTTATTTTATCAAATAAAGTAACTTATTAGTTTTTCCAGGACCATCCTGAAATTTTATTCCCAATTTGAAAATTAAACCATTTAAATACATTTTCCCTAGGATTATGTTTTAAATGTCAATCTTTCAATTTTATCTTGATTTTAATAGTCCAACTATTTAATCAACGATTAGGTACTATTATTATAATGATTACAATAGTCCAACTATTTAATCAACTATAATTAATAGATTAAAATCAATTATTGATTACTATAATCCAATTATAAAATCAACTATAAATGAATAGTTTGAATATAGTCCAACTATTAATTAAAAACAACATTTAAATATTAGTCCAACTAACATTTAATTTTTTGACGAATGATATTTGTTTGAGCGCGTATGGCAAGTAATTAAACGAATATTGCAAATTCAATTCTTGCCTCCCACTATTTTTCGGCGAGCCTCTAACCCTCTGTCGAGTACTCGGGAAACCGTGTTTCCTAGCGGGCTAGGATCCCGTTAAATATCACACAATCTTGACTTTGGCCAACAATTGTATGATAATTAACTAGGTAGATCTCTAAGATCGATTGGATCCAATCCAATTCCTAGATCCGGGGGGGACATCCAAGTCCGAAACATATATCTTATATATGCCAATACATCCAATGTATTACCTAACCTTTTTCCTCTGAATCAACTAAGCCTTGGCTTTGGCACAACAAACTTAGTGATCCCAGTCAAGCGTGACCCATTGACCATGGAAAGCTTCGTAATCAATGTCGATGGACAAGAAGTGGTCTTGACTTTGGCCAACAAACCACAACTTGGACAAGACACCAATATGGAACAAAGCTCTCGTGATTCAAACACATCCTCGACGGACAAAGGCCTTGACTTTGGCCAACAAGCCAATGCCAGTCTCGGATCTTGAGTGAGAATCACTCAATGGAAGGAAAGACGCTTAATATTTTGCGAGGGTTTTTCGAGTGCAAATTGGCAACCAATTTATTATCTTTGTTAAGGTCTCATCATCATACACCCTTAAACATGCATTCTAAACACATAATAAAGCGCGTATAATAAAATAATAATGATATGCGGATGGATACTTTACACATTGATCCTAGATCAAATCTCTCACTTTCTCTCTCCCGCTAGCACATGTATTTACTTCTACCCGTTACACTACACTTCTAAAGAAACCTCATTTACATTGAGGGGAATATGTGAGAAGAGAATACAAAGAATAAGAGTTAATAAGGCTGGACACGCAGCAGGTCCAATTAATAAATCCAAATTTATTACAACAATTTCTAAAATTGCCCCACCCATCTAATATCCATCCGATATACATTATTCATGCATCGCAACCATGTATTCACACAAGCATGTTATCAATCAATCTAATCAAATTAATTAATCTGATAATTAGTGACCATCCAATGTTCAAACAACGATTTGATTTTGTTCGAGTCAAACTCGTTTTGCGAATAAGTACTCAAAGTACGAATTCCTGAATTAAATTAAACTACAAAATTAAATCCAATTCAATTTGTATTTAATACTAATTCGCTATTTAATTCCAAATTAAATACTACACTTTATTAACGAACCTTTACGACTTAAATTCCAAATTTAATCGTTACGGGTCTCAAAGCCCGATTAACGTCCAACGTCAATTTAATTAAAGTCCAATGGCCTTTTAATTAATTTCTTAAGGCGTGGACTTTTGGTCAACTCGGATCAAACCGAATAACCAAAATCCAATCCGGGAATTACCCCATAAGCCCATAAATCAATTTTGGCCCATTAGGCCCAATTAAACTTTAAAGGTCCATTTTTCGCTTTTGGGCTTTATGGATGCGGTTTTGGGCCCAATTGGATCCAACCAATTTTGCCTAAACCCAACTTAGTACAACTAAGCCCAATAAGCCCAATTACAACACTACAAGCCCAAATCCAATTTAAGGCCCAATAATTAAATTCCAAAAATCCAATTTCCCAATTTAATTACACTAAAGTGTATAACACAATTAATCACCCAAATCAATATTTCCAAAACATTAATTTATACAATTAATCATGCTCAATTACAAGAAACATGTCCAACACATTTCATCAAAAATCAACCCATTCATGCTTCTTTATGTCTCGGCAATATTGGGGATTTTATGTCCGATTCGGTTTCAATCCAATTAATTCCACAATCGACATTAAATCATATTCCCGAATGATTTCCAATACATCCAATGATCAAAAATCAAAAATCCCAAGACATTATAGGGCTTCTAACTCTCGGCCAACACCAAGAAAATTGGGGAAATTGTTCAAAACATAATTTCAAAAAATTGATCCAAGCAATCCTCAATTCAAACACATTTAAGCAAACTAATTCATCCAATTTCATTATACATGCTCAAAATCAAGTTTACCCAAATTTTAAGCCCTAAACTTTTTCATGCTTTTCCTTGCTCTGATACCATTGTTGGAGTTTACTAAGGTCCCAAGGATCAATAAACAGCATGAATCAAGTGCGAATACAACGAGGGAGTTGCGGAATACTCACATCGATCAGTTGAGCGACGCGGGAGGCAACAAAAATCTGATTTTCTCCTCTTTACTGGTTCGGCAGTGGCTGTGAGCAGTTCACTGATTTTGGCTCGGTTTTGGTCCTTCGTCAAGCTCCAAGCTTCGTCGAACGATACCTGGCTCATGGGTGGACTTCCCTATCACCTTCGCATGTCTCTCAGAGTGCTAGCTCTCTAGAAATTTTCCACAAATCTCACCACTTTGCTTCCCTCATTCACGATTTTTGCAGAAAAACCAGTGAAGGATTTTGGCCCTCCATGGGCGTGAGAAGAGAAATGGAGAAGAGAGAGAGAGAGTTGAAAAAGTGTAAAGTGTAATTGATTTCTAAAATCAATTTACATATACCAAACATATAATAATAATATATGTCACTCAAGCTTTTTAAAAGCTTTTCAAGAACTCCCATCAAGTCACATCTATCAATCAAGTTGTCAAGTCACATCACTCAAAGTGACAAGTGATTTGAAGCTTGATACGACTAATGATTTGACGCTTGATTTGACTTGCGTGCCGCAGTCGAATTCGAAATGTAAATGCGCTCGCAAATAATCCCGGGCTCGGGTTCGCTAATTCCAAATTAATGAATTTTTCGTTGCGTCGTAATTAAATGATTACGCTTAGCGAAGTCACTATTCACGTCGCTAACGAATTAATTCTAAATTAATTCGTTCGCCCGAATTAAAATCTAATTTTAATTCCGCGTCGAAATCCAATTTCGTTTAATATATCGAATATATTAATTTATCGATTAATTCCAAATTAATCGTTATCTCTCTTTAAATGATATTTTATCCCAGATAAAATATCCCCACGATTAATCACAGATTAATTTTCTCTCTCATCTTATTAATCCTAGATTAATTAAAAGTACGAGTCATACATCATCGGTGAATCTTTGGGGAGCGACCCATGAGATCCCCAGATATGTTGGCAGTAAATTTGGTCGTCGGACTATCTGAACACGTAAGTACCTAGTACTACGTTTATACCGATTTACAAGACAAGGTTGGCTTCTAGCAAAGCACCATGCCTACCAAATTCTCCAGAAATATACTTATAGGAATAAATGATCTATATCAGGCGTAGTATACATAGTATTGCGTATTTCTGTCCAGTATCAGATGATCAAATGCAAGGCCTGGGGCTGGTACAATGTATGCTCCGTACGAAGCATATATCGGATGACGAGCAACTAGTCTCTTTAATATCGGATAATCATGACCAAGTCATATTATCCCGACGGTTGCAACCTTTTTAGAGAACCAGTTCTGTATCCATGCACGACCATCAACTCTATATGACTGGAGTGACACTTCCGTCTTGACATCACACCCAACACACTATAATTCTCAATATACCCAGTATTGGCGTACACAGAACCTGTTAAAGCCCTGGACGACCGCAACCAAAGTATATTCGGTGGAAGTCTCAGGTTAAGACCAAATACACCTACCCTGATTTCGGACTTCCATAGACACATAGTCATACTACCAATGGAATTCTGAGGGGGTCTATCCAGAGAGAAGCTGTTTCTCGTACCATCGGTGAAACACAACCTCCTATTACACTTGCATGAGTATCCTATACCCAAATATTTGAGAACTATGCCGTTGTGCCCTCACAAATACGCACAAGTGTAATACTAGTCTTTTACGTATTCATCGATGTTCGATCTCGATAATACTCTGACTAGGGATATTTAATGATTTATCCTTCGTGGATTGATACTGTCTCATATCATTCTCAATCCAGGAACAAATCACAGGGACCTCCTATCATTTATACATCTTGGTGATCTAATCACAAATGATAAGAGTGCAATCTCCTTTGTCACATAGTTAATTTGTACAACAACACCATGATCTGTACAAATAGTGACACTGTGGGTCATAATTGTCCAACAGAGCCTTGGCCTTGCCCTTATTTTTCTTTGGGCCTCGTGGCTTCAGGTTCGTACTCGTAAGCATGACAGAGGTTTTAAGCTCCGGTTTCAAGTCCTTCTCTGCTTGCTTTATCAGATTGTGCAATTCTGCTAAAGTAGCTTCTTTATTAGACAGATGAAACTGCATAATAAAGTTAGAGAAGTCTTTTGGTAAGGACTGAAAAATTAGATCATGACCTATCTCATGATCCATGATGAACCTGAGGTTGGCCAATGAATGGAATAAAGTGATATTTTGTTTGTTATTTGAATGTTTGTGAAATATTTTAACCCACTTGTTAAGAGAGAATGTTAAAATTAGGAATATATTTTCATTAATGTTTCATAATAACATGGGCTTTTAATATTATGAAGTTTCTCCCGCTCAATTGTTTTAAAATTAACGTCTTGGTCCCACCCCACTTGTATATTTTATAATGTCTTTTATTATAAACAAGTGATTTATATTTATTAGCCTTAAAGGTAATAAATCTCCAAGTTCGTCACTGAATAATTACTTAGCTATTGGATAAGCAATACACTCTCTATTTCCTTAGAAAGTCTCTAGATGCTTGCACCCTAAAATAATCATGCCAATTCTAATCACACATAGAATCATCAAGCATATGAGTTTTAATATGTTGGAATTATTTTAGGCATTAAATAACTTTGATTAATATTTAATTATGATATTGCATTTTATTTTATTCAAATAAATTTACTATTCATGTTTTTTTACAGTTGTGTGAACTTTAAATGCAATTTCACAATTCAAATCTTAACCAAATCATGTAAAACTTGTGCCTAAAATTAAGTTCAGTGTTTTAGCTTTCCAACGAGCTTTTACACACCCAATTTCAAGTTCAAATGAGAAAGAACTAATCAAAACAAAAACGACGCACTAATACCATTATTGGGAAGCGGCCGCGAGTGCGCAGCGGAAAATCAAAAAAAAATTACGATGCCGCTATCCCCTTTCCCAAGACCCATTTGTTTTGATTATTCTACAAGCCTAGCCATGTTACTATATATTCTAATCATAAAAAACTCATAAAACATGCAAAGAACATAAACCTAAACATGCTAACTATCATAAGAACTCTAATTAAAATAAAGAAAGAAAAAAGACTTACTTGAACCGAAGACTCATCCAGTCCTCCCTCCAATCTACAAGCTTTTCTCGAACTCAGCAAGCTCTTCCACGTTCCATAGAGCCACCCAAGTGTGTGGCCTCCAAATGTACACACACCAAAACCAAAACTCAACGGCAAGACTACACATTGAGTGCACGGGTATTTTGCCCTTGGTGCTAGCCTAGGAAAATACCTCAAAACTTTTAACTTGAGATTCCTCAAGTCAATTAGACTTAAGGATCCTCAAAATCAGTGGCTTACTCTTAAACTTTAGAGTTGCTCACTTATATAAACCCAAGATATGAAAGGTTTTTTTTTCTTATTCATTTTTCCAATTCCCAAAGTGCCCCTATAGTCATTCACCAATCCCTAAGCCACTTTGGAACCTCATAAATGATCTGTTCAATAATTAAACATATTGAACCATTTATGAACAATTCCTACAGCAATCGTATATGCGGTTAAATTTGTATTGTAGACCGTTAACCATTGATTTTGACTTTGTTGTGTGTGACCTTTTGGGTTCCCCTCAAGTTGGACATGAAATGAATCATGATAATTTAATCGAACATAAATTATCCTCCGATCAGATGGTCGTTCGATTTCAATGACCAAGGTTGACATCAAACAACATGCCAAGGCCCCCAAATGAGAAGGAAAGATGTATACCCATTCTGTATGCGATTTACATATGATACAGTCCCTCGCCTTACTGTATCCCCACCATTTGACCTAGGGTATGGAAAATGTCTACCCATATAGTCAAAGGTATGATTTTCATAGTGTCATGAATCGTGCTAACCCAAGAATCTCACATGATTCTTCCGCTACGGCCATAGTCTCAAGCACTGATCACACATATCAACCCGCGAACTGGAATACTACTCTTATAAGAAAATATTATCCGAGAGTGTGGCGATTCTCTGTTGTATCTTTACAAACTTCATGTGTTTCAACAAATGACCCAATCATACCCTTATGACCGGATCTTTTGAACCGGGGAAGGAGAATGTCAAAGTCATTTGATCCACACATAAGATTGTAAAGACCTCAAGTCCAAGGACTAGTCATACAATCGATACATGAAAGTTCTCACAGACACATGGGATAAACACTCCATGTGAAAACTTTCGGCTGTCAGTTCGATGGACACGAACAACTCACGCATCCATGTGATACACCAAGCGGATGGATCTCCGCTAGTAGCCTATGAGATCGGCTACCCCACTTAAGGGCGGATCATATCATCATGCTAGTCTCTCCGCTTTGTGAACGCCCAGATTATTCATAAAACTATGACTAGGAATGTTTGAGAGTAATGATTCTCATAAGGCGTGGAAGCCATCATCTTATTACTCCAATGGCTTTATTACAGTGTTTGATGATTCATATAATTTATGTAAGACACGTATAATAAAGCTTGCCATTTTATTAATTAATGAAAATATTGCAAATACATGTACATATAGCCCATCCACAAGTTGGGTATAGGGCATATCTAAAACAATAGTATACTTCGGAAGTGAGTTCCGAATGTTATTTAGAGATTGCTAATAGATACGTCGACATGATTATTCCTAGAGATTTTACGTTTATATCTATATCACTGGGATAATCCGGATACTGGTGATGGAGGGATTAAACGTATGTAATGACCTCGACCTGTATGATTCAACTAGTTTATCTGTGGTCGTCATAATTTACGGGTGGGTAGATTATAGACACGAGATTGGATTTCGTGACGGATATGCCTGAATCTAGAGAGTCTCAATAATGAAATATACTCGTAAAGCATTAGGGCGACTATTATAAATAATGGTGATTATTTATAAATCGTTTAACTGTTAAATGAAAGATACATGCATTCGGGGTTGAACCGTCATTTCCTAATTAGTGTGTATTTTTGTTTAATATTTGTTATTACTAAATACACATTAATTGATTGTCAAATTATGATATTTGACATATATCATAATATATGTATTTGAGATATTTAAAGTAACTATGATACATATATTTGAGATATTTGTATTTAATTAATTAATTATTTAATTGTTAAATAAATAAAGTAATTAAAATATAAATATCTTACCAAATGATAATGATGGGAAATGATTAACAAGTGTATATTGTTGACTATGCATTAAAAGAAATGGTTTTCAAATTGATTTTGACTTCTAAGATATTTGTTTAATTTTGATTAAATTGGAAAATATCTATATCTTTATTTTTTTACTTTGAAGTTATATTAGGGCTCATAACTAGCAAAAAATAAAGATATGCTAGGGCACATAACTAGAAAAAAATAAAGATATGCTAGAGGGTCAGTTTTGCATTTTTGCCAAAAAAAAAAAATCAAAATTTCATCTGCAAACTAACAATCCAAACTTCCACAAAATCACTTGAGGGCACAAGTTTAATTTTTATTTTTTTAGGCCACTAGTTTTTTTTTTCTCCAGAATCTATCTCACATTTTTTCAACAAAATTTAAAAGAAGAAGAAAAAATAAATGTATGAATATGATAACACCAGGACACAGATTATAATCAAAATATCAATTTTACCAATTAGCTACATTATCTTTCACCTGTGATGAAGACAAGGCAAGGTGAAGTGACGAAGTGCAGACGATGAGACGAAGTGATGAAGACGAGCTGATGACGATGACGAAGTGATAAAGACGAGTTGATGACGATGACGAAGAGATTAGTGATTGAAATTTGAAAGAAATTTGAAATGTGACTGTGTGTGTGTGAGGAGCAGAGGCTGTGAAGGCTTCGAAGAGAAGAGAAATAAATTAGGGTAATTTTGGGTATGGATTGGGCTCGTGAGGAGAGGGATTTTTTGTTTTTTGTTTTAATTAATATTTAAGCCCCGGCCAGACCAGGCCTGGGCTTAATTCTTCGAGCCCGGTCCGGGCCCGGCCCGAGCCGGGCTCGATTTCTAAGGCCCGACCTGGGATTTTCGTATCCCGGGCCGGGCCGGACTTCGAGCTTTTCTGCCAAGCATATCTACAACATAGTTTGTTCACACGTATTTCTACTCTCTTAATATTGTAATAAGTGGTTTGGAAGCTTGAATGAAAGTAGTATGCATGTATATAAACAAAGTGAGCTTGTAAATGGTTTATTAGCACACTTTTGATCATTTGATGATCTAATTGTCATTCTAGAGTTTTTGGGCCACTCATTGATGACCTAGAATTTTTCTAGAGTTATTTCAAAGGGGTGAGACTTGTTTGGTGTGGTAGAGACTTGATTGAAACATTGGATTTGTTTAATTTGGTATAATTTGATCATATTGATGTTTTTGTAAATTTTGGATTTATACCCTTTCAAAATTTGGGACTTTTCATATATGTGTTTTGTAATGATGTATATATGATGTATATCAAGTTTGGTGATGATTGGATTTCATCTTCACTTGTTTTGAACAAGATTTGACTAAAATGCACAAGTTGAAAAATTGGAGGGGCTCACGGTAATTTGTAAGAAATTGTGGGTTTGAGTTGCAATTTATAATTTGATGTGTATGACATGTTAAAATCACTTTGGAAATGATTTGGAATCATTCAAAATTGTATTTGAAAAATGTAAAGTTTTGGGGCAATTCTGTAATTAGTGAAAAATCTGGAAAAAGTTTTCAGAATTCTGTTTTCATGTATATTTGATGTACAAATCATTTTGGTTGTGATTAGAAATCATCTAAGTTTGTTTTGAACAACTTAGGACTAAAATTATTAAAATGGAAAGTTTTTGGCCTTTAAGGCAATTAATAAGAAATATGATTTCTTTGATAAAAATTTCAGATTTTAAGTATTGAGTAATTAAAATAAATAAGTTTATTTTAATTGTTCAAAAAAAAATTAGAAATCGGAAAATTTTGATTTTCCGCCTTCCGCTTCGTTACCCGTACTACCCCTAAAAACTCCCTACAAAATGGAGCGAGTCTGATTCTAGGCCCCTGATTTGATTAGCCCTTCAAATCTAATGTTTGATCTTGTCTTTGCTTGATACATGCATGTTTTAATTTAATTTGATTAAATTTAGGGTATATGACACTTTGCGGAAAATCTCTAATTAATAAGGTTTTAAAGTAACTAGTATAGAGATACTTATTTCTTGGTTTGCCTTGTCAATACGGTTTATGGATATCTATTCTATGACTGCATCCAAGAACGTGCTAAAGCAGTGAGGGTGTAGCCGATAGAAATTTATTTATGCCGGATGTATAATTGATACTAGATAAATTCAAGTGAAAATGAAATCATGAACGTGCCAACGCTGTCAGGGTTACGCAAGTAGCTTGAGTTTATCATTGACGAGTTTAACCTTGGTACGCCTCCTTGTGAACGTGCCAAAGCTGTCACAATGAGAAACTGTCAGAACCAAAACCGGAGTCACAAGAGTTGTCTACCTATGAATATACGTAGGCGAGAACGTGCCAAAGCTATGAGTCGAAATATATTCATGGGGTCCACTTCCCATTATGGAATTCGATTTAATTATTGAATTCTTTTTTTTCGTTGGGGATTACGATATTACGTAAAATAGTGGGAGGCACTGCTAAGTTTAAAATATTCCATAACATAAGCAGTGTGTAATATTATGAAAAATTATCGCTTGTTTGTTTTCCTTATTCTATGGTAGATAGAATTAAACTTTTAATCCACTACTTACATATTTTTATATGTTGTTTCTGACTTGACTTATGGTTGCACTTTTCTAGAATAAGTTCTAGATACTATTAGACTATGATATTGTTAGATTAGTCTAAACCGTCGGGAACTGTTGTTTCGATTTTCTTAAAAAAATCAAGATGGTTAGTGACTTTGTTACTAAGTCATGATAGATATCCATTTTAGGATATTATTCAGTAGAGAGAATAGTTTCTTGTGCAGTAAGAATTGACACGAATCAGTTCATGTCTCAAAATTCTTGACTGCATTAGGAAAACCCTATTAGGTATTAGTTTATCTGATAATGATGTTTCTTAGCTTTAATTACCTTTTGAGGTAATGTGTTTGACACAGTTTGCTAATCAATTATTTACAATTGTTGTGAATAATTGAAAGCAAATTATAAAGCTAAAGAAAGAAGATGTGTATAGTTGTGTATAGAAAATATCGATTCTCACAATACGACAACTATAGGTATTGGATATCAGATCTCCCGTCTAGTTATTTAAAATATTGTTTAATGATTATTTTGATATTTGATATTAGAACTTTCGACTATTGGATAGTTACTTGTTCCTTATAAATAATTGTTATATATATTTAATACAACTAGTTGTCTCATTGACGTAGAGATAAACATTAAGAAAATGTTCGGTAAAGTAAATAATTTAGAACAGTGCCTTATAAGATTTCATCACTTAAGCATTAGATGTTTATTTTGTATGGTAAATGATGGTCTGATATGAGATCACACCACATATCCTTATCCATTTAATGAATATTTTGTATTCGGGAATGTGATTAAATCTCATTTAACCAATGATTGTCATTGGAGCGTAAAATTTATTTAACTGATACATTAGATGTATGTAGTTTAATGAATTGTATAATTGCTTAAGGTAGTTTTCTTTACTTCGTAACTTAGTTGATGAATTTTCATAACTTAGTTACGTGTTTCTGAAAGAACACATATTGAACGTCTTGAAAGATTCAAGAACTTTCAATCTGTTCTGATGAAACACAGATAGAACATCTTTGACTAGTTCAAAGATATTCGATCTGAAGTTTTGAAAACTTCATCCTTAAAATTCATAACAAGTCTTTGAATTGTTTAAAGATCTTTGATATGATCAAATGTATGACTGTATGGCAATTAGTTCTAAGATTATTCCGTGAATATGATTCTTACTCAATATAATTCTTCCAAGGTTCCATTTTGATGGAATTGGACAATGGGAGTAATAGAATCTTATATGATTTGATTCGTCTGATATTGAGTGTTACCGAATTAGTTTCAATACTTTTGGGGATATGCTCCACTAACACTAATTCATCTTTTTAATTCATGTTCCATTAGTTTCTACAGTTACGTATATGATATGTATAGGTAGAAAATTCGAATCTTTAAAAGTTTGAGATTTGAGTCTTTCTTTTGTATAATGGTTATATAATTGAAAGTACTTGCGCCTTGGAGGTACAAGTAAAATTTTATCATTTATTCTATTTGATAAAATATTGTATTTGATTTGATAGAATATCTTTTCTACAATCCCGAATAATAAAAATTATTTTATCACTTGGCGTGTAACATTTGATGTTGACTATTGTAGAAAAGACTTGACTTATTGAAGTCAAATGTGAGAGTGATAAACCATAAATGGAACTATGTAATTAATAAGATGAAACGACCCTTAGACATCTTCCGTATAAGTTCAATAGGATTTTAGAATCATTCATTAGTATTTGATACTTAATGGTTCTGTTGTTTTCTTATCGAAGACAATTATTCTATAACTTATAGTAGGAGCGATATTTGATATCGATTTCAGAAATTACCATTGAACCATAGATCTAAGATTGTTCATAGCTTACTACGATCAAGTTTTGAACTTGATTAACCTTTCGTTATGAATAGTTCATAAATTGTGCTAATGGTTTGCGCAGCAAAAGCAATATGAGCTAATTAAAGGTTTGACCTTTACAGTATGACAATGAGAAAGGTTATACTTAGCAATCTATTATAAATTCTGAGGAAACTTGTCTCTAGTCGCACTGATTAAACAATGTAAGATCTGTTGGTTAATGTTAATATTAAATTGTGTATTTTAGCTAAAGAATACAAAGTGGCGTTTTTTTTTGAATGGCTTCTTCAGATAAGAGATCAGTTGTGATTTCTTTGTTTGAAGAGTACATTCTAGAATGACCCTAGAGTTTGTGTTCTGCTGAGATTGCAGTTTGGTATACTAGCTTATAGAGCCTACTGTAGACTCGGGTGAGCCTTCTGGAAATCTGTGTTCTCTGTATTTGATATCAGTCAGATTGTTTGATTTTATCAAAGTATAGAGAATACATATATGACAGAAGGGTTAGTGGGAGCATACAAATTACTTTATAGTCTTATATATCCTAACGATATTATCATTATTATGATAATAATGAGATGTTTGTAAGGTAAAAGATTTACCTAAGACTTCTTTACTCCGTGATAGCAGTGAGAGTAGTCTCTATTCTATTCGATATAAAGTTTTATATAAGATATAAAACAAAGAGACTTGTGAGATATTCCTATTATTCATGCATTAGATATGATCTAATAAAGAACACAAGGCTATATATATGACAGTTAGTATAACTGTTTGACAGTTAGTGTGTGTCTTATATATAGTATTCATCTTTCGTAAATGATGATTCATTTTTCGAAAGAGATATTGATTAGAATGTCTAATCAATCTTATGTATCATATGATGATGACATAATGAAAACTTTATTATGTACGATTATAGATATCGATTTAATCGTAATTGTTACGAGTTATTTTGATATCGTATAGACTATATGATGGATCTTGAAACATGTCATTTGTGATCTTTGAGATATTAAGAACGAGTTTCTAATTCATGGAGCATACAGTCTGCAACCATTTGAGTCGTATTAGTTTCGAGTCTGATTATGACGTTAGACAGTCTACGTCATAAAGAGTCAGAAAAGATGCAGTGAGGGTGTCACAGAGGATTCAACTTTGTGAGTGGAATTAGATGCAACTTATGAAGTATTGACTTATGAAGTTGCATAGTGACCTTATAAATTAGAAGTTTTCACATTAGTATTGTGCTTGCGGTTGTCTACATAGTATTTTGGATTTGATCCAAAAATACTTGGACAACTCAGTAGCTGTAGCACAATATTGATGTCGCATCTGAGTCATATTAATGTATAACTTAGGTTCTACAAAATATGAATGATGCTGCCTAAGGAAACAATTGGGTTTGTTGGACAAACTCAATATGTGATAGCGGACCTATTTTTTATTACCTACCTCTTGAGTGCTAGGTGAGCTCTTGAGGGCCATGTGCATACGATACACATTGAGATGTGTACATGATACCGTGGATTGGCACTAGAGAAAGTGGGATAAATTATTGGGGTTGGGGCTCAAAGCGCCAATCCGGACCATATTTATGTCTGATTCATGAATACGAACAATCCTTTTTTTTCCATTATGTTACTTACTTAGTGGTTGCACCTCTTTTTTTTTTATATACGTATTCGATCTAATTATGATTAGATTGAAACTGAATCTGAATTAGTGATATGTATATATTCGATAAAGACCCGATAATACATAATATAGTGCACAGTTATAAAGTAGTTTGTAATTGACATTGGGAAGTGTCAATACTAGAAATATATTATCAATTAATGTTCCTGGTCAAGATCTACTAACACGGGTCGATTAGTTAAATTCGTTGAGACCAGTACATGTCGTATATCAAGACTTGGTCCGATGGTTTATCCCAATGAACCATGAGTCTTGGGAGACTCGTATAGACGTGTAGGTGTTTATAGTGGATAAACATTGAACGAATCACCGAAGATTCTTAATGGATGGTACACCAACGTCAATAAAAATCTTCTCGGGTTTAGAAGCATATAGGTCCTTCGACTTGAGATACCACTGTGGATGTATGAGACATCCTCCACACTTAGATGGTAGTCACGTCACCGATATTTTTAGATCAGAAGTCCGCCTGTTCGTTGTGTGTGGATCGATCCTCAGGATATCTTGTGTGTGTCAAGATAGAATCCGCCAGTTCTGTGTACAGAGCATAGGTAGTCCAAATTTGATTAGCGATCTGTTAAATCTATGGCCATAGTATACTTCGGAAGTTAGTTCCAAATGTTATTTAGAGATTGCTAATAGATACGTCGACATGATTATACCTATAGAGATTTGACGTTTATATCTATATCTATGGGATAATCCGGATACCTGTGACGGAGGGATTATACGTATGCAATGACCTCGACCTGTATGATTCATCTAGTTTATTTGTGGTTGTCATAATTTATGGGTGGGTAGATTATGGACACGAGATTGGATTTCATGACGGATATGCCTGAATCTATAGAGTCTCACTAATGAAATATACTCGTAGAGCATTAGGGCGACTATTATAAATAATAGTGATTATTTATAAATCGTTTAACTGTTAAATGAAAGATACATGCATTAGGGGTCGAACCGTCATTTCCTAATTAGTGTGTATTTTTGTTTAATATTTGATATTACTAAATTCACATTAATTGATTGTCAAATTATGATATTTGACATATATCATTAATATATGTATTTGAGATATTTAAAGTAACTATGATACATATATTTGAGATATTTGTATTTAATTAATTAATTATTTAATTGTTAAATAAATAAAGTAATTAAAATATAAATATCTTACCAAATGATAATGATGGGAAATGATTAACAAGTGTATATTGTTGACTTTGCATTAAAAGAAATGGTTGTCAAATTGATTTTGACTTCTAAGATATTTGTTTAATTTTGATTAAATTGGAAAATATCTATTTTCTTTTTGTTTTTTTTAGCAATTTTTTGCCACAACCCTACATATATAAAGTGTTATATTTTTTCATTTGCTTCAACCTTTTGCCAAGCCTCCAAATATTTTAAAAGATTAGGTTGAGAGAAAAAGTGAAGAACTTGAGAAAGACTTGAAGAAAACTTGGTTATAAAGTAAGTTTTTCAACTTTTCTTCAACTAGAAAAATATTTCTAGGGTTCTTATCTACAACATAGTTTGTTCACACATTTTTCTACTCTCTTAACATTGTAATAAGTGTTTTGGAAGCTTGAATGAAAGTATTATGCATGTATATAAACAAAGTGAGCTTGTAAATGGTTTATTTGCACACTTTTGATCATTTGATGATCTAGTTGCCATTCTAGAGTTTTTGGGTCACACATTGATGACCTAGAATTTTTCTAGAGTTATTTCAAAGTGGTGAGACTTATTTGGTGTGGTAGAGACTTGTTTGAAATATTGGTTTTGTGTAATTTGGTATAATTTGATCATATTGATGTTTTTGCAAAATTACGGTTTATACCCTTTCCAAATTTGGGGCTTTTCATATATGTGTTGTGTAATGATGTATATATGATGTATATCAAGTTTGGTGATGATTGGATTTTATCTTGACTTGATTTGAACAAGATTAGACTAAAATGCACAAGTTGGAAAATTGGAAAGGCTCACGGTAATTTGTAAGAAATTATGGGTTTGAGTTGAAATTTGTAATTTGATGTGTATGACATGTTAAAATAACTTTGGAACTGATTTGGAATCATTCAAAATAGTATTTGACAATCTAAGGATCAAAATTATCAAGATGTAAAGTTTTGGGGCAATTATGTAATTAATGAAAAATCTGGAAAAATTTTCAGAATTCTGTTTTCATGTATATTTGATTTACAAATCATTTTGGTTTTGATTAGAAATCACCTAAGTTTGTTTTGAACAACTTAGGACTAAAATGATTAAAATGGAAAGTTTTTGGCCTTTACGACAATTAATAAGAAAGATGATTTCTTGGGTAAAAATTTCAGATTTTAAGTATTGAGTAATTAAAATAAATAAGTTTATTTTAATTGTTCAAAAAAAAAAATTCGAAGTCGGAAAATTTTGATTTTCCGTGTTCCGCTGCGTTACCCATACTACCCGTAAAAGCCCCATACAACTTTAACAAAACCTTAGATAACACTAGGCTTAGTTAATAACAAACACAAGCCTATACCAACTGTGAATATATTTTAGACTAACCTTCCTCCTCGGGTCATTCCTTTCTAGGGATGTCAGACTTTATTAGTTATTCTTCAACACCCTTAAACACATCATGGTGGTAGCCCGACACTAGCTAATATCTCCATACATGGACTACGTCGGGCTCTGATGAACGAAAAATATATCAATATTTATCGCCATTTTTACTTAATATTTTGTTTAGTTTCTCAGGTTTGATGAATGTTTTGATGTGTTTTAATTTATTTTGCAGATAAAATAATATTGGGACTCAATGGAATTATTTAGGACGAAATGTGGGTCAAATAAGGGCAAAAATTAGACTTGACATATTAATTTTGGAGATTAGAAACTTGAAAGGGCGTTCTAATGAAGTACAGTTTCGGAAATTCCAATTTTACGCAATTGTCATATTTTGGGCATAACCTTTTAATTCGATATTTGATTGAGCTGATTCAAGTTCTAGATTAAAGAAGACTCAAAGATATACAACTTTGAAGAACAAAATAATTTCAAATTATGAATTTTTCATGACCGAAATTGATGAAACATCCAGAAGTGTGTTATGTGTAATTATTAAAGTCATTTTCAAAGCAAAAAAATAAAAATAAAAATAGTCAAACTCCCACCAAACATGATAGCAATTAGTGGAGCAATTAATAATGGATTTGGTGGAGCAATTAGTGGAGCAATTAATAATGGATCTGGTGGAGAATTTAATAATGGATTTGGAGGAGGCAAAATTTTGCCTATAAATATTAAGCCATTTCATTTGTAAATTCATACCTTCTTCTATGTAATTCTTTAAGAATACTAAGAAGATTGTATCTTGTTTGTTTATTTACAGCTTTCAGTAATTAATTTCCGCTTTTGCACTTTTTTTTCTTTACTTTTCAGTCTTTACTTTCTGCAATTTACTTTTACGCACAATACCTTCTTTTCTTTACTTTTCAGCAATTTACTTTTCAGTAATGAGGAGGTAACTCCCCCTTGCTGGGGTAAAAGGTAAAAATTTTATTACTAATATTTAGATTAATCTCCCTTAATTATAATATATAAACTAGTTAAAACATGACTTAACGAGGATACCGATATATTGGTCGGTTGGTAATTATTTAAATTAGTTTTAACCTGACTAAGTATGGATATCGCCTGGTTGGTCGGTTGGTAATTAATTATTAATTTGACTTAATCAGGATACCGCCTATATGGCTGGTTGGTAATTATCACGTAAAGTTAATATATTATATTAAGGGAGATATCTAAAATAGTAGTAATAAAAGTGGATCCTCTTACCTCAACATTTTCTTTATTGTACGTTTACTTTATTTTCTTTCAGCATTTACTTTCCAGTAATTTACTTTCCAGTAATTTAATTTCCAGCATTTACTTTATGTCTTTTCTTTTATTTAAGTTTTTACTACCCGTAAATATGTGTCGTAACTAAGCCAGTTATATGAGGTTGTGATGAAATCCAATATCACCGATTTATAAGGGGTTAATTACAGTTTGGGTAATATAAAGTTTTATTTATTGAGCCTTAATCCTATTGCTTTTTATTAACTGGCCATTAATAAAAATTGAACCGGTAAACTTAAATTGAACTTGGAAAAGAGATTTTAGGTTAAAGACCTTAGACTCAATAGCCCACGATCTTCCTTGAGGATAGATAACCCTTTAATAGATTTCCTTACAGGATAGGAATATACCTGTCAGGCGGGGGTAGCCATAATTGGAACATAATATTAATGAATCTAGATAACTTGGTTAACATAGGAATATGATTAATTGAGTTATACTGGGTATTTGTACTTGACCATTGGAAGAGGCTTTTACATAATTTCGTGTTCCAGATTAATAAACCAATATATTAAATAAACGTAAAATAACCACTTCATCTTTTAAAAAGATATTGGAAGGATTCACAACCCTGGATAGTTTTATAAATTTGAATTTTCTTCAATATACTTTCAAGCAATTTTATTTACTTGTTTTAATTTTAAAGTCACCACCCAATCAAACAATCAATCCATTAGATACTTGTAATTATTTAACTTCATAAATTGATAACAAAATGTTTTAAGTCCTCGTGGGATCGATACTTTTTATACTACTTGAACGATACATGCGCTTGCGTTATACGCGTGTGATTACGCCGATCAAGTTTTGGCGCCGTTGCCGGGGACTTATTTATCTTTCACTATTAGTTTTGAGGTTAGATATGTTACTTGTGTTTAATTTCTTTTTACTTATTATTTCTGTTTTTGTGTGTTTCAGGTTCTCAGACACTACATGATACGAACCAGAAGCTTTGAAATCTGATCGCTTGACCCAAAGATTGAAAGAACCATCAGACAGTTAAGAAGGAAAATGCGAGAAGGCCAAGAAGCAATCGTTAACATGGAACCTGAACCTTTGGAGGTTGCACCACCAATTCCCATTCGAGGCAGAACCATTCCGGTGGTTGACAGCCTCATTTCTTGTATTGTACTTCCTCCCTTACCAACAAATGTGTGTGACATCAAAACATGCATTCAGATGATTCAACAATCAGTTCAATTTGGGGGAATGCAACTGAAGATCCAAATGCCCATATCAGCAACTTCCTGGAAGTTTGCGGTACTTTCAACTACAACCGAGCAGCTGAAGAAGCTATGAGACTGTGAGTTTTTCCATATTCCTTGAAAGACAGAGCCAAAGCTTGGCTACATTCACTACCAGTAGGTTCCATCACAACTTGGAACACTCTAGCCACAAAATTCCTTGCAAAGTACTTTCCACCTGCAAGAACTGCAAAGTTGAGGAATGACATCACATCTTTTGTACAACAAGATTCATAATCCCTTTACGAAGCTTGGGAAAGGTACAAAGATTTACTTCGGAAATGTCCTCACCATGAAATTGCAAAATGGCTACAAGTCCAAACCTTCTACAATGGACTTTCTGGAATAATGAGAACCACAATTGATGTTGCTGCTGGAGGAGCTTTAATAGAAAAAAGAGAAGATCAAGCCTGAGACTTAATTGAAGAAATGGCAAACAAGAACTCCTTATGGCCAATAGAAAGGAGCTTGATTCAATAAATTGCTGGAATTTATGAAGTTGGAACCAACACAGTAGTAAATGCCAAGCTGGGTCAGATATGTAAATTCATGGAAACTCTCAGCATGCAAGTTAATACTAGATCAACAAGTTCACCACATGGAGGAGCACGAGAGCCAAACCAACATAAAGAGACAGTGAATTATGTCAACAATTTCAACAGATAGGGGAACAATCCATATTCCAACACCTACAACCAATGGTGGAGGAATCATCCCAATTTCGCGTGGAACAACAATTCAGGGAAAATGAACAATCCACCACCTGGATTCCAACAGAAAAACAAAAGCCAGGAGGATGACAAAGAAACAAGAATAACAGAAGTGCTGACCCACTTGAAAAATATAGAAGAAAAACATGACTCTCAAGCAGCTAGGTATGATGCTCTATTTCAATCCCAAGTAGCATTAATTCAAAGTCAATCTGCTTCTATTAAAGCACTAGAGAATCAAATTGGACAACTGGCCAATGCTCAGAGTTACAGACCGCCAGGTAACCTTTCTAGCAACACTGAACCAAATCTGAGGAACATGGGGAAGGAGCAATGTCATGCCATCATATTAAAAAGCGGTACTTAAATTAACAAAAATATTGGAGTCAAGGCAACTGTTGAGGAATTTCCAAAAGAAAGCAGCGAAGCAGTTCCAAAGATGGGGGAAAAAAAGCAAGGGAAAAAGATCAAGAAAGAATCAATATACCTCCACCTTTTCCACAGCGTCTCCAGAAGAATAAACTAGACAAGTAGTTTTCTCGAATCCTGGAGATCTTCAAAAAGCTGCATATCAACATTCCATTTGCAGAAGCGTTGGAATAAATACCCAGCTATGTCAAATTCATGAAAGACATTCTTTCACGAAAATGGAGATTGTGAGATTATAAGATAGTAGCATTATCAGAAGAATGCAGCGCCATCATTCAGAGGAAGCTTCCCCCAAAGTTGAAAGATCCTGGCAATTTCACTGTTCCTTGCACCATAGGAGAACATGACTTCGGTAAGGCTTTGTGCGATTTAGGTGCAAGTGTTAACCTGATGTCTTTTTCTATTTATAGGAAACTGCAGATTGGAGAAACAATGCCCACTTCACTCTCTCTACAACTTGATGATAAAACGCTCGTATTTACGAGAGGTGTAGTTGAATATGTGCTGGTCAAAGTTCACAAATTCATTTACCCATCAGATTTTATTGTCCTTGATATAGAGGAAGATGAAGACGTGTCGATCATCCTCGGGAGACCATTCTTAGCTACAAGTCGAACCATTATTGATGTACAAAAAGAAGAACTAACCATTAGGGTACAAGACCATGAAGTAACATTCAATATTTTAAAAGCCATGAATTTCCGGATGACGAAAAGAAGGATGAATGTTTCAGACTTGATGTGATACATAATACCATAAAGAACTCCAATGCAATGCAAAGTTCTACTGAAAATTTTTTTTGTGGTGCCTGAAGATAAAGCGTACTGTGTACTGAAGAAGCCTATTATTGTACTACAAGAAACATAAGAGAAACAGTTCAACCAGCTCAAAGAATTGGAGGAATTTCAAATACAACCTTTTGAGAATGCCAAACTGTACAAAGAAAAGGCCAAGAATAGACATGATGAGAAGTTAGTGCGCAAACAACTAGAACCAGGGCAGAAGGTACTGTTAAACAAATCAAGGGTAAAACTCTTCCCATGGAAGCCAAAATCGTGGTGGTTAGGTCCATTCCTAATCACTAAGGTTTTACTAGATAGAGCAGTTGAGTTACATGATCCCGACTTCAATAAAACATTCAAGGTTAAAAACAAGCGTGTCAAGCACTACTGGGGAGACTCATTTGATTGACAAAAAGAAAGTGTCACACTTTCAGATCCAGCCTAATGTTCAGGCAGTCATGTCTAGCTAATGACTTTAAACTTAGCGCTAGCTAGGAGGCAACCCATGTAATTTGTGTATATATTGTGATTTGGTCTGTTTATTTTTGTGTGTTTAATTTGTGTAGGTAAAGTCAAATTTCATGATGGAAGAAGTTCTCGCAAATCTTCACAAGCAATTTTCGTCTCTCCCTTAAAATTCTCTGATGAAAGTTTACAAAGCTCGCTTGGAACGGATGAGATTCCTGATGATCAAAGGTATTCCTACTGACATTTGTTGGATTATTGTCCGATTGGCAGGTGAGTCTTCTGACTCTTTTATTTCTCATTTGCCTGGTTTAGGAAGAAACACATTTGCTAAAAAGAGAAGAGCAAAAAGAATAGGTGTTTGCTATAAATGTGCTCGTATGTTTTGTGATACTCGTTGTCGTTCTTTAGGAATGGTGTCTGATAACCGCGAAGATAAGATTAATTTCATTAGGGATGGCTTGAGTAAGGAGTCTTTGGATGACATATCTAAGAATATTGAGATGCATCCCAGTGGATATGTATATCATGAAATTTTCATGTTATATACACAATTCCGAAAAGAAAGACAACAGTTAAGTCTCGGGAATCTGACTCAAAAAGACCATGTTTGCCAATTTATAAGAAAATTGGACGGGAAACTTATCCCTGACGCATAGACGTCATTCAAGCCGTTATATTATTATAAATATTATATCTCTTTATCTTTTCCTAATAATTGTGATTTGTTTTGTTATTTTCTTTTATTTTCTCCGGCAGGATCCAGATCTTTTGACCTTTCACGATTTATTTTACTGTTTAACTAATCGTCTTTTGGAAGATACTAATGCTATTATTTTTACTCACCCTTTTCAGATGTTATAAATTCAACTCATCATTGCACTTTTGAAGACATCCAGATAAAAATGGAAGCCACTTCAAAAAGACGAGTTGAAAACATTTGTGTGTTTTGTGGTACTAGTGTTTGTACTAAGCCACAATACGTAGCAGCAGCACATGAATTGGGTCGAGTCTTAGCCGAAAGAAATATGCACTTAGTATATGGCGGTGGCAATCTTGGATTAATGTGGATCGTTTCAAAGGTCATACAGGACGGAGGCAGTCAATTTCTGGGAATCATCCCAAAACCCTTGGTGGAAGCGAATCTAATTGGACCATCAAATGGAGAAGAACTAATTGTGCCAGGTATGTATGAACGACTTGTAGAAATGATTAACCGTGTTGATGCTTTTATTGCTTTGCCAGGTGGCTTGGGCATAATGGAGGAGATTTTCACAGTATTATCTTGGGCGAACTTAAACATACACCAGAAACCGATTGGACTGTTTAACGCTGATGGATTTTATGATTTTCTTTGTGTATTTCTTGATGATGCCCGGAGAAATGGATTCGTGTCAAAACTTTTAAAAGAACTCATTTTCACTGCCAGAACTGCCCCATATTTAATTGATCAAATCTAATGTTTTGAACCGCAAATTGACCCTATCATTTCCAAGATAAATTGGTCCGATGATAATCGTGGTAAGAAGCGTCGGATAAATCTGGATCTTAACCTTTAATTTTCATTTAGATGTAGAAATTCAGCTAACCAGGTACTATCTTCTAAACTCAGCTTCTATTTTTTAAGATATTGGGGACAATGTCTCATTTAGGTTTGGGGGTGGGGAATAGTTGACTAGTATCTTGTTTTATTTTTGTTTTTTTTTTTGTCTAATTTTTTTGAAAAAAAATTCATAAAAATTAAAATTTTTTACAAATTCAAAAAATATATTTTTTTTTTTTTGTGTTTTTAATTTGATTAATCAGGTGAAATTGGTGTAAGAGATAGCCGAGTAAAGAATTTTACCTCCTGAGACGTATCTCAACCTATTTCGAAACAAGTTAATTTTTGTTTATTTCCTTTTGAATTATTTTATTTGTGAATTCTCCATAAAACTAACTAAAATGGATCTTCATATGCTTAGTTGACAGATATTATCAATATACATGGTAACATACGGACATGAGATATAATTGAAAATTTTGTAATATTCAGTGCTCTAGTTTAATTGGAGGAAGCATCTCAAAAAGCGATGAAGTAAAAAAAAAAAAACAACATCCGAGATCCGAGTTATTAAGTCCGTAGGGGTGTTTTAACACCTAGTGCCCTAAAGTCAACTGGTTTTGGAGTCACTGACCCAAAGCTCGCTACATGGATCAAAGATGTTTCAAAAATATATATATCAGAAGTCTGAGTTATTAAGTCTGTAGGGGTGTCTTAACATCTAGTGCCCTAAAGCCAACCGGTTTGGGAGTCACTGACCCAAAGCTCGTTACATGGATGGAAGATATTGTATATAAATAAAAAAAAATTCAAAAATGAAGAAAAAAATCAAAAAAGTCAGAAAAATGATTTCATTACTTTAAAAAAAGTGTGAATTCTGATAAAACTTTAGGACAAAAATATTACTCTCTTCTCAACTACACTTGTGACTATTGTGGGAAAAATGAGTTGATTAATATTTAGTTGGCTGTGTATACAAAGAATGGTAAAAAATAATCGGAGAATTCACTTATTCGGTAATTTAAAAAGAAATAAAAACTACTAACTTGGATAAGAAGTCTCACATGTTTAGTCACAAACTTCATTATTCTCTTTTCTCTTGTCTTTTTGCTCTTGTGTGCATTAGTTTTACTATCTTTTTACTTTTATCAAACGTTTGTGGGTATCATTGCTGTAAGCCCCCACGAGACTACAACTCGTCCACTAGGGACACCTATGGGTTTAAAGGCTTGTTGCATATGTAAATGCAACAGTGATCCCCACGAAAGTGGCTTAATTTAATTTTAATTGTTTCTTGTATTTTATTTTGTTGTTTTGCTCGAGGACTAGCAAAATGTTAGGTTTGGGGGTGTGATGAGCGAAAAATATATCAATATTTATCGCCCCTTTTACTTAATATTTTATTTAGTTTCTCGGGTTTGATGAACGTTTTGATGTGTTTTAGTTTATTTTGCAAATAAAATATTATTGGGACTCAATGAAATTATTTAGGACGAAATGTGGGTCAAATAAGGGCAAAAATTGGACTTGACATATTAATTTTGGAGATTGGAAACTTGAAAGGGCGTTCTAACGAAGTACAGTTTCGGAAATTCCAATTTTACGCAATTGTCGTATTTTGGACATAACGTTTTACTCCGATATTGGATTGAGCTGATTCAAGTTCCAGATTAAAGAAGACTCAAAGATTTACAACTTAGAATAACAAAATAATTTCGAATTCGGAATGTTTCATGACCGAAATTGATGAAAAATCCGTAAGTGTGTTATGTGTAATTATTAAAGTCATTTTCAAAGCAAAAAAAAAATTAATAAATAATAAAAATAGTCAAACTCCCAACAAACATGATAGCAATTAGTGGAGCAATTAATAATGGATTTGGTGGAGGCAAAATTTTGCCTATAAATACCAAGCCATTTCATTTGTAAATTCATACATTCTTCTATGTAATTCCTTAAGAATACTAAGAAGATTGTATCTTGCTTGTTTATTTACAGTTTTCAGTAATTAATTTCCGCTTTTGCACTTTCTTTTCTTTACTTTTCAGTCTTTACTTTCTGCAATTTACTTTTACGAACAATACCTTCTTTTCTTTAATTTTCAGCAATTTACTTTTCAGTAATGAGGAGGTAACTCCCCCTTGCTGGGGTAAAAGGTAAAACAATTATTACTAATATTTAGATTAATCTCCCTTAATTATAATATATAAACTAGTTAAAACATGACTTAATGATGATACCGCTATATTGGTCGGTTGGTAATTAATAATTAATTTTACTTAATCAGGATACCGCCTATATGGCTGGTTGGTAATTATCACGCAAAGTTAATATATTATATTAAGGGAGATATCTAAAATAGTAGTAATAAAAGTGGATCTTCTTACCTCAGCATTTTCTTTATTGTACTTTTACTTTATTTACTTTCAGCATTTATGTTCTAGTAATTTAATTTCCAGTATTTACTTTATGTCTTTTCTTTTATTTAAGTTTTTACTACCCGTAAATATGTGTCGTAACTAAGCAAGTTATATGGGGTTGTGATGAAATCCAATATCACCAGTTTATAAGGGGTTAAATTACAGTATGGGTAATATAAATTTTTATTTATTGAGCCTTAATCCTAATGCTTTTTATTAACTGGCCATTAATAAAATTGAACTAGTAAAATTAAAATGAACTTGGAAAAGAGATTTTAGGTTAAAAACCTTAGACTCAATAGCCCACGATCTTCATTGAGGATAGATAACTCTTTAATAGATTTCCTTATAGGATAGGAATATACTTGTCGGGCGGGGGTAGCCATAATTGGAACTTAATCTTAATGAATTAAGATAACTTGGTCAAATATATTACACAAACGTAAAATAACCACTTCATCTTTTAAAAAGATATTGGAAGGATTCACAACCCTGGATAGTTTTATAAATTTGAATTTTCTTCAATCTACTTTCAAGCAATTTTATTTACTTGTTTTAATTTTAAAGTCACCACCCAATCAAACAATCAATCCATTAGATACTTGTAAACATTTAACTTCATAAATTGATAACAAAAGGTTTTAAGTCCTCGTGGGGTTGATACTTTTTATACTACTTGAACGATACGTGCGCTTGCGTTATACGCGTGTAATTACGCCGGTCAGGCTCGATATGGACAGATCATCTACAATTAATTAAGCTAACCTAGACCAGCTTAGAGAAAAGTTCAGCATCTATAAGCAAGTCACCTTGGAGGTTCTTGAGGACTGGGAACAAGCCAGTCGATTGACTAGTGGTTGCGTCACTCTATGACTGGCCTTCTTCGACATAGGTCTACACCTACCCATGTAAGGATACTTCGCAAAGATGTTGGCAGTGATGAACTTGGCCTTATGCCAACTGAATCTGAATAGATGGAGGGTGTTGCGGAGGCTGTATGTGATATGGAACCGAGCCAGCTTGGGTGAACCATTAGTTGTAGAGATTAAGAGGCTCTACAGGATGAATTCCAACCTAAAATAATATAAGGGTTGGTATTACTTGTCCCTCTATGCTAGAGGCAAGTCCCTGATCACCCACCTCCCAATCACCAAAAAAACTTCAAGGATAAATGGTTCTGGGCCAAGGGTGAATGGGGTAGAATCCAGGCCGATTCGAGTGAGGGAATCACCGTACCAAACGTTTTTTTGAGTTGGTGGTAATGTTCTACCTTCCATTTCCTCTCTTCCTTTACTTAGAAATTTTATCCATTCCAATCATCTAGCTGGTACCCCATGCAACTTGCTGGGGTGATCCGCCGAAAGTTCTCCACGAGGTCAGTGTTAGACAATTATGACCCATAGCGTCACTATTTGTAAAAGACATTGTGGTTTTTGTACAAATTAATTATGTAGCAATGGAAATTGCATTTTATCATTTTGTAATTTGATTACTTAAATATATAAATGATAAAATTCCATATGATTAGTTCCGGATTATAAGATATGAGACAGTATCAATCCATAAAGGTTTAATCATTAAATATCCCTAGTCGTAGTATTATCGAGACTGGACATCGGTAATGCAGAATAGACTAATATTGCACTTGTGCGTGTTATGAAACCGTAACAGTATAGTTCTCATATATTTAGGTATTGGATACTCATGCAAGTGTAATATGAGGTTGTGTTTACCGATGGTACGAAAACAGTTTTTCTCTGGATAGACCCCTCAGAATCCCATTGGTAGTATGACTATATGTCTATGGGAATCTGAATCAGGGTAGGTGTATTTGGTCTTAACCTGAGACTTGCATCGCTAATACTTGCGACAATCAGTGCGCTTTGGTTTTGGTCATCCGGGTCTTTAATAGGTTCTGTGTACGCCTCTTATGGCTATACTGAGAATCGTAGTGTGTTGGGTGTGATGTCAAGATGGAAGTATCTCTTCAGTCATATGGAGATGATGATCACGCATGGATACAAGACTGGTACTCTAAATGGTTGCAACCATCGGGATAATATGACATGATCATGATTATCCGATTAAAGAGACTAGTTGCTTGTAATCTGATATATGTTTCGTACGGGGCAGACACTATTCCAGCCCCATGCCTTGCATGTGACATCCGATACTAGATCGTAATACGCAATACTACGTATACTATGCCTGATACAGATTATATATTCCATTAAGAATATTTCTGGAGAATTGGGTAGGCACGGTGCTTTGCTAAAAGCCAACCTTGTCTCGTAAATCGATAAAAACGTAGTACGAGGTACGTACGTGGTCGGATAGTCCGACGACCGGATTTACTGCCAACATATCCAGGGATCTCTTGGGTCGCTCCCGAAGATTCACCGATGACGTATGATTCTAGCATAATTAATCTGGGATTAATTACGGAGAGATTTTATCTAGGATAAAATACTATTTGAAGAGAGAGAACGATTAATTTGGAATTAATCGATAAAATAATATATTCGATATATTAAACGAAATTAAATTTCGACGCAAAATTAAAATTGGATTTTAATTCAGGCAAACGAATTAATTTAGAATTAATTCGCGAGTGATGTGAATAGTAATTTTACTTGGCATAATTATTTAATTAAATTTGATTTAATTACGTCACAACGGAAAATTCGTTAATTCGGAATTAGCGAACCTGAGCCCGGGATGTGTCGCGGGCCCAATCGGATTTTGAATCAAGTGGGGCCCATAATTCACATCACAAGTCACATCACTTGTCACTATTGTTGATGGGTTTTAGTGAAGTTAGTGAAGACTTGTTCAACACACTTCCTAAACTTGATGGCTTGATTGACTAATACCAAATGTTTGGTATATGATTATTAGATTTTTGAAATCAAAATTCAAGTCAACACAACTCATTCCATCTCTCTCTCCTCTCACGGTTTTGGAAACCAATTTCACTATCCCTTTCATTTTCTCTCATTGTCGAGAGTTGCAAGTGAAGATTAAGAAAATTTGTTGCAAATTTTCTAAGTTGCTAGCACATCAAGGAATCATCCAAGGTGATAGGGAAACCATCCCAAAAGCTTGGAATCAAAGCATAAAGCTTGGAGCTTGGATCTCATCCCCAAAGTTGAGCTTGGCCGAAAACTTGGAGCAAAAAGTTTTGAACTTGACACATCCTAAATCCGCTCATTGTAAGTATGATTCCGCCATACTTCTTTATGTATTCACAATTTTTCGGGAAGCGACCCAAGACATCCTTGGATATGTTGGCAGTAAATCGGTCGTCGGACTATCCGAACACGTACGTACCTCGTACTACGTTTTTACCGATTTACGAGACATGGTTGGCTTCTAGCAAAGCATCATGCCTACCCAATTCTCCAGAAATATTCTTAATGGAATATATAATCCGTATCAGGCGTAGTATACGTAGTATTGCGTATTGCGATCTAGTATCGGATGTCACATGCAAGGCCTGGGGCTGGAATAGTGTCTGCCCCATACGAATCATATATCGGATTACAAGCAACTAGTCTCTTTAATCGGATAATCATGATCATGTCATATTATCCCGATGGTTGCAACCATTTAGAGTATCAGTTCTGTATCCCTGCGTGATCATCATCTCCATATGAATTAAATGATACTTCCATCTTGACATCACACCCAATACACTACGATTCTCCTTAAACCTAGAAGAGGCGTACACAGAACATGTTAAAGTCCTGGACGACCAAAACCAAAGCGTATTGATTGTCGCAAGTACTAGCGATGCAAGTCTCAGGTTAAGACCAAATACACCTACCCTGATGCGGACTCCCATAGACACATAGTCATACTACCAATGGGATTCTGCGGGGTCTATCCAGAGCAAAGCTGTTTTCGTACCATCGGTAACCCAACCTCTTATCACACTTGCATAAGTATCCAATACTTAAATATATGAGAACTATGTTGTTACGCTTCCATAACACGCACAAGTGCAATACTAGTTTATTCCGCATTACCGATGTCAAGTCTCGATAATACTATGACTAGGGATATTTAATGATTAAACCTTTATGGATTGATACTGTCTCATATCTTATAATCCGGAATTAATCATATGGAATTTTATCATATATATATATATTTAAGTAATCAAATTACAAAATGATAAAATGCAATTTCCATTGCTACATAATTAATTTGTACAAAAACCACAATGTCTTTTACAAATAGTGACGCTATGGGTCATAATTGTCTAACAATCTCCCACTTGGCCTATAGCCAGTCACTCAAGCATCTAATACATGAACTATGTACATGTCGCTCAAACTTTTACTGAGGAATAGCTTTCGTCAGCGGATCTGCAATGTTGTCCTCTAATGCGACCTTCTCGATCTTCACATCGCCACAATGTATGATCTCACGAATCAGATGGAAACGTCGAAGAACATGCTTGGATCATTGATTAGACCGCGGTTCCTTAGCCTGCGCTATAGCCCTGTTATTGTCACAATATAATGGAACGGGCGTTGCTGCTAACGGAACTACTCCTAATCCAATTAGGAATTTACGGATCCAAACTGCCTCTTTTGTTGCTTCAGCTGCAACAATATACTCCGCTTCTGTTATTGAATCGACAACAGTCTCTTGCTTGAAGATTTCCAGCTTAATGCTCCGTTACTCAAACAAAATTTGTACCCGGATTGTGACTTGCAGTCGTCTTTATCGGTTTGGAAACTTGCATCGGTATACCCAGTTACCTCAAGTTCTCCATCTCCATAGATTAAGAAAGCATCCTTAGTTCGTCTAAGATACTTAAGGATATTCTTAACCGTCATCTAGTGACCATCACCTGGATCGACCTGATAGCGACTACACATGCTCAAAGCATACGAGACATCAGGTCACGTACATATCATGGCATACATGATCGATCCGACTGCCGAGGCAAACGGTATCTGACTCATGTTGTCTCTCTCATCTTGAGTTTTAGGACACATGTCCTTAGATAGAGTGATGCCATGTGACACTGGCACAGTCCCTTCTTGGACTGATCCATGTTGAATCTCTTCAACACTTTGTCAATGTACGTGCTCTGGGAGAGTCCAAGCAACTTCTAGATCTATCCCAGTAGATCTTTATTCCTAGAATAAAGGCTGCTTCTCTCAGATCCTTCATGGAGAATTTTAATGAAAGCCAAGCTTTCACCGATGTTAACATGGGAATGTCATTGGCAATAAGCAATATATCATCAACATAAAGGACAATGAATGTCAGTGCGCTCCCACTAACCTTATTATATACATAAGGATCATCCTCGTTTTGAACGAAATCATATTCTTTTATGATCTCATCAAAATATTGGTTCCAAGAACGCGATGCTTGCTTCAATCTATAAATTGATCGATTTAACTTACAAACCTTGTTTCCAAGTCTTGGTACGACAAAACCGTCAGGCTGTTACATATAAACATCCTCCAAAAGGTGTCCATTAAGGAAAGCGGTTTTGATGTCCATCTGCCATATCTCGTAATTGAATATGCAGCAATATCAAGCATTATTTGAATGGATTTAATCATGGCAACTGACCGGCGTAAACACACACGTATAACGCAAGCGCACGTATCGTTCAAGTAGTATAAAAATATCGATCCCACGAGGACTTAATTCCTATTGTTGTTATTAATTATTGAATCTATTTATTTACAGATATCTAATTGAGGAGAAAGAGAATGATTGCTTGATTGATTTGGTTGATTGTAGATTTGCTAAATAAATAAATAAATAAAAAGACAAAAGAAAATACTAAGGAAAATAAAAGACACAATATCTAGGGTTGTGAATCATTCTAATATCTTTTAAAAGATGAAGTGATTATTTTATGTTTGTGTAATAAATCAGTTTACTAACCTGGAACACTAGATTATGCAAAAGCCTCTGTCGATGGTCAGACGCAAATACCCGGTTTAACCCAATTGAACCATATGTCTATGTCAACCAAATTATCTAGATTCATTAAGTTTAAGTTCCAATTATGGCTACCCCCGCCTGACAGGTATATGTCTATCCTGTAAGGAAATCTATTAAAGGGTTATCTATCTTCAAGGAAGATCGTGGGCTATTAAGTCTAAGGTTGAAACCTAAAATCCCTATGTCTAGTTCATTTTAGATTTACCACATCAATCTTATTGGTGATCAGACAACAAGAAGCATTAAGCTTAAGACTTAATAAGTAAACCTTTAAATTACCCAAACTATAAAATAACCCCTTATAAACTGTGTGATATTAGAATCATCACAACCCCAGATAACTAACACATAACTAGGGCTAGTAAAAACTTAAAAATAAAAGACATAAAATAAAAATGCTGAAAAGTAAAAGACATAAAGTAAAAGCTGAAAAGTAAATTGCTGAAAAGTAAATGCTGAAAAGTAAATTGCTGAAAGTAAATTGCTGAAAAGTAAATTGTGCTGAAAATTAAAGAAAGAAAAGTACTGTGCATAAAAGTAAATTGCGGAAAGTAAAAACTAAAAAGTAAAGAAAAGAAAGTGCGAAAGCGGAAATTAATTACTAAAAGCTATAAATAAACAAACAAGATACAATCTTCTTAGTATTCTTAAGGAATTCCTTAGAAGAAAGTATGAATTTTACAAATGAAATGGCTTGGTATTTATAGGCAAAATTTTGCCTCCATCAAATCATCCACCAAATCAATTATTAATTGCTCCACTAATTACTCCACTAATTGCTCCACCAATCCATTATTAATTACTCCACTAATCCTTTATCATGTTTGGTGATGATTTGATAATTTTTATTATTTATTTATTAATTTATTTTTTGCTTTGAAAATGATTGAAAGTGACTTTAATAATTACACACTACACACTTCTGGATGGTTCATCAATTTCGGGCTTGAACTCTTCAGAATTCGAAATTATTTTGTCTTTAAAAGTTGTAGATCTTTGAGTCTTCTTTAATCTGGAACTTGAATCAGCTCAATCTGATATCGGCGTAAAACGTTATGCCCAAAATACGACAGATGCGTAAAGCTAGAATTTCCAAAACTGCACTTCGTCAAAACGCCCTTTCAAGTTTCTAATCTCCAAAATTAAAATATCAAGTCCAATAATTGCCCTTATTTGACCCATATTTCATCCTAAATGATTTCATTGAGACCCGATATTATTTTATCTGCAAAAAAACTAAAACACATCAAAACGTTCATCAAACCCGAGAAACTAAACAAAATATTTAGTTTAAAGGGGCGGTAAATATTGATATATTTTCCGCTCATCACACCCCCAAACCTAACATTTTGCTAGTCCTCGAGCAAAACAACAAAATAAAATAGAAGAAACAATTAAAATTAAACTATGCCACTTTCATAGGGATCACGGTTGCATTTAGCATATGCAACAAGCCTTTAAACCCCTAGGTGTCCCTAGTGGACGAGTTGTAGTCTCGTGAGGGCTTACAGCAGTGATACCCACAAACGTTTTACAATAGTAAAAAGATAATAAAACTAATGCACACAAAAGCAAAAAGACAAGCGAAAAGAGAATAAAGAAGTTAGTGACTAATCAGGTGAAACTTCTACTCCAAGTTACTAGTTGTTTTGTTTCATTTTAAATTACCGAATAAGTAAATTCTCCGATTATTTTTACCATTCTTCATATACATAGCCAACAAAATATTAATCAATTTATTTTTGCCCACAACAGTCATAAGTGCAGTTGATAAGAGAGTAATATTTTTGTCCTAAAGTTCTATCAGATTTCACACCTTTTTGTAGCAATGGAATAATTTTTCTGATTTTTCTGATTTTTTCTTTGATTTTTCTCTATTTTTTATTTATATACAATATCTTCCGTCTATGTAGCGAGTGTTGGGTCGGTGGCTCCCAAACCAGTTGGTTTTAGGGCACAAGGTGTTAAGACACCCCTACGGACTTAATTACTCAGACTTCAAATATATATATTTTTGCAGCATCTTCGATCCTTATAACGAGCTTTGGGCCAGTGACTCCCAAACCAGTTGGTTTTAGGGCACTAGGTGTTAAAACACCCTTACAGACTTAATAACCCGGATCTCGGATTTTTTTTTTTTTTTTTTTACTCATCACTTTTTAAGATGCTTCCTCCAATTAAACTAGAGCACTGAATATTACAAAATTTTCAATTTTAGCTCATGTCTGTATGTTACTATATATGTTGATAATATCTGTCAACTGAGCATATGAAGATTCATTTTAGTCCGTTTTAAGGAGAATTCACAAATTAAATAATTCAAAAGGAAATAAACAACAATTAACTTATTTCGAATAGGTTTGAGATACGTCTCAGGAGTGGAAACTCCTTACTCGGCTATCTCTTACCAATTTCACATTTTAGTCAAATAAAACAAAAAATGCAAAATATTTTTGTAATTTTTTTTGAAAATTTTTCAATTTTTTTGTATTTTTCGAAAAAATTTTGGACTAAACCTAAAACAACATACAAACTAAAAACAAGGTACTAATCAACTAATTCCCTCCCCCAAACTAAATGAGACATTGTCCCCAATGTCTTAAACAGTAAAAGGAGAGTTAAGAAAAAAAGTTATGAAATACACCTTGTTGAGATCAAATTCACTTCCCCAATTAACGGTTAAGATCCAGATTAAGTCGACGCCTCTTACCACGATCGTCCTCGGACCAATTTATCTTTGAAAGGATAGGATAAACTTGTGGTTCATAGGCTATGAGTTGGTCTATTAGATCTGGAGTAGTTCTGGCAGTAAAGAGGAGTTCTTTCAAAGGTTTTGACACGAACCCATTTCTCCGAACATCATCAAGAAACACACAAAGAAAATCATAAAATCCATCAACATTAAGCAGTCCAAGCGGTTTCTGGTGTATGTTCAGGTTCGCCCAAGATAGAACTATAAAAATTTCCTCCAATGTACCCAAGCCACCTGGCAAAGCGATAAAAGCATCAGCACGGTTAATCATTTCTACCAGTCGTTCAGACATACCTGACACGATCAGTTCCTCGCCGTTTGATGATCCAATAAGATTTGCCTCTGCCAAGGGTTTTGGAATGATTCCCAAAACATGACTGCCTCCTTCCTGTACATCCTTTGAAACGATCCCCATAAGTCCAAGATTTCCTCCGCCATATATTAAGTGCATATTCCTTGCAGCTAAGACTCGACCCAATTCCTGTGCTGCTTCTACGTATTGTGGTTTAGTTCCAACACTACTACCGCAAAACACACAGATGTTTTCAACTCGTCTTCTTGAAGTAGCTTCCATTTTTTATGTATTTCTTTCTCAACTCCGGATGCCTTCAAAAGTGCAATGACGGGCTGAATTTATAGTACCTGAAAAAGGGTGAGTAATAATAGCACAAGTATCTTCCAAATGACGATTGTTAGCTAAACAACAAAAGAATCGTGAAAGGTCAAAAAGTCTGGATCCTGTCTACGAAAATAAAGATAATTACAACAGAAAAGCGAATCAAAGCAATAATTAAGGCAACAGAATTGTGTACACAATACGCCACTCGCTTAGTATAAATTCATTAGGATGTGTCTCAAGATTTCATTCCTTATTCAGCCATCGCTAATGAATTGTTTCTCATCTTTGATTGCCAAACACAATTCCTTATGTCTTAAAATGCTTCGTTTGTGCCTTTCCCTATAAAAATAACACACAAAATTAAAAAGTTCACACAAAATATGAAAACAAATTACAACAAATTGCATGGGTTGCCTCCCTGCTAGCGCTAAATTTTTTGTCTTCAGCCAGACGTGACTGAAATTCATCTGTTAAGGAGGTTTCAATGTCGTTTTGGATGTTCGATTAAAGACAATCCCGTGAGCGTTGCTTTTGAAGGGTCTCTTCCAACGGTAAAGTGGCAAAAAGAGTTTTGTCTCATTCAGTGCTCGTGCCACCTTTTTACTCCTTGTTGTTCCAGTGGTTCCTGTAAAGAAAGAAAGAAAATCAGGAGGTCTCGTATGGAGCTTGACTTGGAATGGGAGTTCCATTCTGTCAAGCTTCTGGTTGATATCTTTAATTTATACTCCCCAAAACAGCGATGTTTCTCCTGAATGCTTTGGATTTTCAATAAGGTCTGACATTTTCTCCGCTATTTGCTTTGTTTCTTGCTCCACCTTTTCTTCACAGATGTCTTTTAAAATTTCTGTATTCAGTTCTTCATCTGTCATCTGTGATATACATGCTTCAAAATTGTCAACCTGAGGATATAAAGAAATGTCAGATTTTAGGTCTTCATCCTCTGATATGACTGGAATGGATGGTTCATGAAGATTTTCTTCAAACATTTGTGCAATGGAATCTCCAAGATCTTCATTTTGAGGATACAGAATTCCATCCTCAATTTTTGATGCAGTTGGTACAAATATTTCAGCTTCATCCTCGTCAGAATCTGAATAATAGAAATCAAATCGAGACTTTGCCGGTTCGGGTTCCTGAACTGATACCTCTGGTTGTTGATACTGCTCAGCCTCCTTCTCTGCTGAAGTGTCATTGTGAAATGATTGGTATTTGAAGGCTTTATCAGTGTCATCTGAAATTGATTCTTGAGGTATGTAGTTTTGGTTTTCTGTGAATTGTCTCATTTGATCTGTCATTCTCTGAATTGATGCTGATTGTCTTTGAATACTTTCAAATTGATTCTGGCATGTTTCAAGCATTTTATCCAACTTTTCGTCCCGTTTCTGGAACCAATCTTTGAGCATGTTTGGCAACTGATCTTCCTCTGATGGTTCTTGTTGTTGATGAAGATCATAGGTAGATGGTGGATAAGATGGAAAATGTGGTTCTGTGAAATGTGATGTCTCGTCATACCATGAAGGATCTTGATAGCTCTGCCACCCTGGATGGTAATTGTATTCGCAATAATCTCTAGGGTGGTTACCATTACATATGTAACATCTTCTTATTGCGTTCTGTTGAGCAAATGTAGCACTTCTTGGTTCTGGCATCCAGTGATAATTGTTGGGCTGGACAACAGGCCTCAGAAAATCAGACTGTTGCTCCCAGATATGGGGTGTATCTTCTTGTAAAGCTCGTAATCTCTCAATCTCCCAGTAATGTTCCATTTGTTCAATCACCTGAAAACAGAAGAAGAAATAAAATTACAGATAAAGAAAATTAGATACAAGTAAATTAGATAGCTTCAAAATTAACAACTCAAGAAATATAAGTCCCCGACAACGGCGCCAAAAACTTGACCGCGTAAACACACACGTATAACGCAAGCGCACGTATCGTTCAAGTAGTATAAAAATATCGATCCCATGAGGACTTAATTCCTACTGTTGTTATTAATTATTGAATCTATTTATTTACAGATATCTGATTGAGGGAGAAGAGAATGATTGCTTGATTGATTTGGTTGATTGTAGATTTGCTAAATAAATAAATAAATAAAAAGACAAAAGAAAATACTAAGGAAAATAAAAGACACAAATATCTAGGGTTGTGAATCATTCTAATATCTTTTAAAAGATGAAGTGATTATTTTATGTTTGTGTAATAAATCAGTTTACTAACCTGGAACACTAAATTATGCAAAAGCCTCTGTCGATGGTCAGACGCAAATACCCAGTTTAACCCAATTGAACCATATGTTTATGTCAACCAAATTATCTGGATTCATTAAGTTTAAGTTCCAATTATGGCTACCCCCGCCTGACAGATATATGTCTATCCTGTAAGGAAATCTATTAAAGGTTATCTATCCTCAAGGAAGATCGTGGGCTATTAAGTCTAAGGCTGAAACCTAAAATCCCTATGTCTAGTTCATTTTAGATTTACCACATCAATCTTATTGGTGATCAGACAACAAGAAGCATTAAGCTTAAGACTTAATAAGTAAACCTTTAAATTACCCAAACTATAAAATAACCCCTTATAAACTGGTGATATTAGAATTCATCACAACCCCAGATAACTAACACATAACTAGGGCTAGTAAAAACTTAAAAATAAAAGACATAAAATAAAAATGCTGAAAAGTAAAAGACATAAAGTAAAAGCTGAAAAGTAAATTGCTGAAAAGTAAATGCTGAAAAGTAAATTGCTGAAAGTAAATTGCTGAAAAGTAAATTGCTAAAAATTAAAGAAAGAAAAGAATTGTGCATAAAAGTAAATTGCGGAAAGTAAAAACTGAAAAGTAAAGAAAAGAAAGTGCGAAAGCGGAAATTAATTACTAAAAGCTATAAATAAACAAACAAGATACAATCTTCTTAGTATTCTTAAGGAATTCCTTAGAAGAAAGTATGAATTTTACAAATGAAATGGCTTGGTATTTAGGCAAAATTTTGCCTCCATCAAATCATCCACCAAATCAATTATTAATTGCTCCACTAATTGCTCCACTAATTGCTCCACCAAATCCATTATTAATTACTCCACTAATCCTTTATCATGTTTGGTGATGATTGATAATTTTTATTATTTATTTATTAATTTATTTTTTGCTTTGAAAATGATTGAAAGTGACTTTAATAATTACACACTACACACTTCTGGATGGTTCATCCATTTCGGGCATGAAATATTCAGAATTAGAAATTATTTTGTCTTTCAAAGTTGTATATCTTTGAGTCTTATTTAATCGGGAACTTGAATCAGCTCAATCCGATATCGGAGTAAAAAGTTATGCCCAAAATACGACAGATGCGCAAAACTGGAATTTCCAAAACTGCACTTCGTCAAAACGCCCTTTCAAGTTTCTAATCTCCAAAATTAAAATATCAAGTCCAATAATTGCCCTTATTTGACCCATATTTCATCCTAAATGATTTCATTGAGACCCGATATTATTTTATCTGCAAAATAAACTAAAACACATCAAAACGTTCATCAAACCCGAGAAAATAAACAAAATATTAAGTTAAAGGGGCGGTAAATATTGATATATTTTCCGCTCATCAGCAACTGGTGAAAAAGTTTCGTCGTAATCGACACCATGTCGTTGATGATACCCTTTCGTTACAAGCCTAGCTTTGTACATTTGTATGTTGCCATCCATGTCAGTCTTCCTCTTGAAGACTCATTTGCATCCAATAGGCTTTACGCCTTCTGGTGCATCAACCAGTGTCCAAACTTGGTTGGTGTACATGGAATCCATTTCGAAATTCATGGCATCTTGCCATAAACCGGAGTCGATACCTTGTATCGCTTCCTCATACGTAGCCGGCTCGTCTTCCTCAATAAGATTAATATCCACATGATGTGAGATCAGAAACCCATACCTCTCAGGTTGGTTTCTGACTCTCTCCGACCTACGCGGTCCTTGTGTATTTGAAGATTGTGGTACAGTCTCATCCCTGATGGACTGTTCATGTTCCGTTAAGGATTCTGTGTCAGGAACAGTTTCACTCTGATTTTCATCGAGTTCTACTTTCCTCCCACTTATCACTGCATTTAGGAATTCCTTCTCAAGGAAAACCGCATGTAGAGCAACAAATACTTTGTTCTCTTGTGGGTGATAGAAGTAATATCCTTTGGTTTCCCTAGGATATCCTACAAATAGGCATTTATCCGATTTGGGTTCAAGTTTGGTACCTTCCAAACGTTTGACGTATGCCCAGCAACCCCAAATCTTCAGGAATGAGAAACCCGATTTCTTTCCTGTCCATATTTCATACGAAGTCTGTTGAATAGACTTTGATGGAACCTTATTCAAAATAAGTATTTCATTATTCAATGCATATCCCCATAAGGAAATAGGTAGCTCTGTGCGACTCATCATAGACCTTACCATGTCTAACAAAGTTCGATTTCTCCGTTCGGACACACCGTTTAATTGCGGTGTTCCGGGAGGAGTCCACTGTGAAAGAATACCATATTATTTGAAGTAATCAAGAAACTCATTGCTCAAGTATTCGCCACCACGGTCCGACCGTAATGTTTATATATTTTTACCGGTCTGTTTTTCTACTTCGTGTCGAAACTCTTTGAATTTCTCAAAACTTTCCGACTTGTGTCTCATAAGATACACATAACCATAACGCGATGCATCATCCGTAAAGGTTACGAAGTATTCATATCCACCTCTAGCCTGGCTATATATGGGCCCACAAACGTCACTATAAACAAGGGCTAACAGTTCAGTGGCACATACACCTTTACCCCTAAAAGGTGATTTAGGCATCTTGCCTAATAAAGAAGATTCGCAAACTTCATATGAATTTGGATCAAATCCGTCCAAGTACCTACTCTTCGAAAGTGTGGATATACATGTCTTGTTTATGTGTCCAATACGACAATGCCACATGTAAGTTTCATCTTTGTTACATACTTTAAGCCTTTTGTTTGTTACATTATATGTTTGAGATTGATTCATATTCAAAATATATAGACCATTATTTACATCAGCAGTGCAAAATTCAATATCATTTTTTTTACATAAAACACCCAGTGTTTCTAAATACAAAAATATACCCACATTGGGCTAACATAGATACATAAATAATATTCCTAGTCAAACTAGGTACATAATAACAGTCTATAAGTTTAAGTACATGCCTCGAGGGTATTTCCAAAACAAAAGTGCCAACGGCCAAAACGGCGACCTGTGTCCCATTTCCAACGCAGAGGTCAATCTCTCCTGAGGCCAGTCTCCTGCTAATCTGTAGATCATGCACATCATTACATATATGAGTTCCACAACCAGAATCAAAAATCCAATTTTTAAAACTAGTAGTAGACATGTTTATTTCTATAACAAACAAACCTGAAACTGGTGCCTTGTTCGCTTTGATTTCCTTCATGTGTACCTTGTACTCGCGAAAATCACGCTTCCAGTGACCCCGCTTGCTGCACTGGAGACAAACATCTTGGGATTTATCCTTAGGTTTCCCAGAACCCTTTGATGATTTGGCCTTGCCCTTCTTCTTATGCTTCTTTTTCTTAACACCTCCAGTTGCCTAGGGCCAAGCCCTCGGAGTCTGAGATGTTGAAGCAAAGTGCGTCTCGTGCTTTTTGCCCTTAAGGAGCTCATTTTCTGCCTCACGCAGAGTGGACATCAACTCTCCAAGAGTTTGGTCTTGGTTCAACATGTTGTAGTTCATGATGAACCCACTCCAAGTGTCGGGGAGAGACTGTAGGATCAAATCTACTGAAGTCTCATCCTCGAAGACTATGCCCATCTGTCCGAGCTGCTCAATGTCAGCAATCATCTATGACACATGGTGCTCAACAGACGTACACTCTGACATTCGAGCGCGGAAGAGCTTCTTCTGCAACTCATATCTTTGTGATCTAAGGTTAGATCGGTGAAGATCATGCAACTTCGCCATCATCTCATAGGGATCTAATCCCTTATTTTGACGACGAAATTACGGAGTCATGGCGGCAACCATTACCGATTGAGCAGTTGCATTGTCATCGCTATGAGTCTTCCAAAGCTCTAACTCCAGCAACTGCTCAGGTCGGGGCTTAGGCCCGAGAGGTCGCTCTATAGTGTAGAGTAACTTCTCGGATCCCAGAACAATTCTGAGATTCATATCCCAGTCCTGAAAGTTTGTACCATTAAAGACGTTGTCGCCCATGACAATATCTCTAATGCTAAACTTTCCTATCATTTTAACCGTAACAGTCCAACTATTCGATTAACGATGTATGGGTACAGTCTAACTGTTACAAGAAAAATAATAATATATTAGTCCAACTAATAAAAATAATTGATGAAATAATTTTGAAAGCGAGTAAAGCTAAGTATTTGAATGAAATTGCAAATTCAATACTAGCCTCCCACTATTTTTCGGCGAGCCTCTAACCCTCTGTTGAGTACTCGAGAAACCTAGTTTCCTAGTGGGCTAGGATCCCGTTAAATAACACACAACATTGACTTTGGCCAACAAGCTGTATGATATTTAACTAGGTAGATCTCTAAGATCAATTGGATCTCATCCAATTCCTAGATCCGGTAGGTGGACCTAGGGGTGTGCATTAATCGGTTTTAACCGATTAACCGAACCGTTCCGACCCATTTTTTTATTACGGTTCGGTTAATTCGGTTAAATCAGTTATTGCGGTTAAAATTTTTAACTTTTTCAGTTATTCGGTTCGGTTACGGTTATGAGAATAGTATAACCGAACCGACCGATTAACCGAAATTAAACCATATATATATATATATATATATATTAGCGTGTGCAAATCCTTTAATTTTTTTAGAGTTAAGATAGTCTGCTTGTAAACTCTCAATTGGTTGTAGTTATATTGATTTGATAATACAACCCAAAAATAAAATTGATAAAATTCAAATGAGAAGCTGCATTAACAGCTTGGTTTTGGCTCTTTTTAATTTCTCTCAAGAATTTAAAGGTAAAAATATATAAAATTTCAAATGTATAGATTTTGCATCGTGGTGGATTCGTGACCCTTAAAATTTCTAACATGGCAGGTTTGGAAGGAAATCTGAGGCTGTGACAATCATCGATGGTTTAAAAAATATTTCTCTCGCATGTAATTAAATATAGATATATTTAATCAAATGTTAGTTAGAATCGGTATTTTTAGAATCAGATATGTGATCGAATTAGTGATCCAAAAAAATTAATGCGTTTGTGGTTCGACTGGTTGAAACGTTCTGAAAAAATCGGTAGAACCGACCTACATCATATATAATTTACTAATTAAAAATTATAAAAAAATATTAAATTTTAATTTATTGGATTGGTTAATAACCGAATTAACCATAACCGACCGAAATATAATGGTTAATTGGTTAATGGTTATGTGTCATAAATTGGTTAAATTGGTCACACTTTTATTTATCCGAAAATTTCGGTTACGGTTAAAAAATTAAGGATTAACCGACCGAACCGACCGATGCACACCCCTAGGTAGACCTCCAAGTCCGAAACCTATATACAATATATATGCCAATATATCCAATATATTTTCCTAACCTTTTTCCTCTGAATCAACTAAGCCTTGGCTTTTGCACAACAAGCTTAATGATTCTAGTTAAGCGGAACCCATTGGCTTTGGAAAGCTTCGTAATCGATGTCGATGGACAAGAAGTGATCTTGACTTTGGCCAACAAATCACAACTGGGACAAGACATACGATATGGAACAAAGCCTTCATCCGCGAGGGACAATGGTCTTGACTTTGGCCAACAAACCAGTGCCAATCTTGGATCTTGAGTAAGAATCACTCAATGGAAGGAAAACGCTTAATATTTATTGAGGGTTTTTCACGTAAATTGGCAACCAATTTATTATCTTTGTTAGGTCTCATCATACACCCTTAAGCATCCATTCTAAAAGCATAATAAGGCGCGGTAAATAAATTAATAATGATATGCGGATGGATATCTCACAGATTGTTCCTAGAACAAATCACTCCATTTCCTCTCCCCGGCTAGCACTATTCTAACTTCTACCCAATTACATAATACAATGAAAGAAACCTCATTAACATTGAGGGGAATTAGGTGAGAAGAGAATTACAAAGAATCAAGAGAGATAAGACTGGACACGCAGGTCCAATTTAATAAATTTTAAATTTACAACCATTTCCAAAATTGCCATTTCCCTTCTAATATCCATCTGATATACATTATTCATTCAACACATCCATGTATTCACACAAAGCATGTTATTCAATCAATCTAATCCAATTAATTAATCTTTGAATAAAGTGATCATCCAATGTTCAAACAACGATTTGATTTTGCGCGAGTCCAACTCGTTTAAGAATAAGTACTCAAAGTACGAATTCTTGAATTATATCGAACTACAATTTAAATCTAATTTAATTCGTATTCAATACTAATTCTATATATTTAATTCCAAATTAAATAACTACACTTTTTAATGTGCCTTTACGACTTAGATTCCAAATCTAATCTAAATGGGTCTCAAAGCCCAATTAACATCCAATGTTATTTAATTAAAGTCCAATGGGCTTTCAATTAATTTCTTAAGGCATGGACTTTGGTAAATATGGGTCAAACCCAAATACCAAAGCCCAATTAAGGAATTACCCTATTTGCCAAGAAACCAATTTAGGCCCATAAGGCCCAATTAAACATAAAAGGCCCATTTGTCATATTTGGACTTAATGGAATGACCTAAACCAACTTGGCCCAACCAAGCCCATTAGGCCCAAATACAACATTTAAAGCCCAATTCTAAATTAAGCCCAATTAATCAAATTCTAAAATTCCAAATTTCATAATTTAATTAATTAAAGTGTATAGCATTAATTAATTATCTAAATTAACATTTCCAAAATATCAATTTAATCAATTAATCATGCTTGAATTTGTCCAACACATGTCCAACATTATTGAAACAAAAAATCATCTCATTTCCATGCTTACTAGGTCACGGCATTGTGAGGGTTTTTATATTCGATTCCGATTTCAATCTGATTGAATTTTAAATCAATATAACCATGTCTTTCAACTCATCCAATGATCAAAAAACAAAACAAATACCATGACATTAGGGTTTATTATACATTCGGCCATCATGCATAAAATTGGGGAAAATTAATCCAATTCAATTTTTTTCAAATTGATCACATATAACTCTAAGTTATCCATATACAAGCATGCTCAAACAAACAATTTGGTTAAATCATGCTCAAATTAAATTTACCCTAAATTCAATTTTCATGCTTATCCAAGGCTCATGATACCATTGTTGGTCTCTAAGACATTCCAAGATCAATAGTCAGGGTGAGGGTGGAGCAAACATCCCAACACGAAGGTCATTACAGAGACCTCATCAATATTTTCTCTTTTACCGACGCGGGTCTCATCCCGGGCACCCCTCCATAGTTAGCAAGGCAACCCAGTAATCACTGACTACCAGACTGACTTATATTTTTCTTATTACTATTGATTACTATCTATTGTCATACTTTACTTCTGCTGACCCATTTTTTATTCAATTTTTCTAACACTTGTATATTTTTTCTTCCAGGTATGTTTGAAAAGAGGCTCACTCCTCTACAAATTGCAAGGGATGACTTGTGTTCTCCCCAGGGCGGGTCAAGAAGCTCCTGCGCCTGAGTTACCACTCCAATTCTTCCATCTAAAAAACAAAAGGCATCGATGTACACCCCAACCAGTAACATACCCCCACCAAGCCAGTCCCAAACATCACATGCCCAAACCTCCCAAACTCAAACACCAGCACCCTCGCCTTCAAAAAGAAAATTTCACCAGGTCGGTGGTATAACGCAAAAAAAGGCCCGAGCTAAAAGAAGCAAGGCCCCGACTGCTTCTGCTTTAAAGAGAGAAGTTGCCCCTACTTTAGGGGTGGACGACTTCCCAAAGATTGTGAGGGGAATGATAACTCACCTTATTTCGACCATCAACTTCATGGCCGCGCACGTGGATGTCAACATGACTTTGTCTTTTGAAACCATCTCTCTTGATGAGGTCGTCCAAAGAGTAGGTCGCCTTTAAATGAAGGTAATTCAAAACTTAGCTTTTACTTTCACTGTTTTACTAATTATTCTTACTCATTGATGAACTAACCTGATCTCCAGATGTGCAGTTGGCCTATCTAATAGCCACCAAAATGGATGTTCTTTCAAGCACCCTTGCAGAGAGTGGTCAGGCTTAGAGGCTTTAGAGCCTGTTGACCATGAGGGAGTAAGAGCTAAACAAAAAGTTGAATGAGACTAAGGCCGAGATTGAGTCCCTCTGCCATGCTTCAAATGTCATAAAGAAATAGAGGGACGAGGCCCATACTGAAGCTACTTCCAAAACTCATGAGCTCAATCTACAACAAGCTAAGGTAGTAATGACAGAGACCAAGCTCAAAGGAATGCAGGCCGAGCTTGAAAAGGCAATAAATGAGCTAAAATCAAAGGAATGATGAGCTGGTCAGGACTCGGGATGAACTTAACAACACCGGGGGTGAGCAGGAAATTCCTGATCGCCTTGAGAACACCAAGATCGATGCCAAAATTGAAGGACTAGATAAGTCCATCGAGTTGATTGAAATGACATATCCTGACTTGGATATGGGCGTACTTCAGAATGTTCTCAAAGTCATTAAGGGAGAAATGACATATGAAGAGGCCTTCAGCACGGCTCATGCAAAGGACAAAGCTATCCCCGATTCGACTCTTCTATACACGATGCATCATGAATACATTTACAGCCTCTCATTATCTAATACTGCCTTGGCCGAGGATGTCCATGTTGTTGATACTGCCTCTTAGACTTCAGCCGAAGATGCCTCTGGCCCATCTATCATGTAATTGACTTCCTCATCCTCGTGGATAGCCCAAGGGTGTTTTAATTGTAATTTTCACAATTAATAAAGCAAATTTTTTGCATACTTGTGTTTTTTATTTCCATACCAAAGGACACACTAAGCACGAACTCGATCTAGGACGTCTTCTTCTTTTCAACACTTAGTGAAATTCTGAATTCGCACAATGAACCTCAATCATAACTTGGTAACGTAACCAAATTAATTTCTTCAACCGATCCACTGAGGGTCTTTCCACTAATCATAAAAATCATGTTGACATCGACTTTCCAATGTACATAAAAGTTTATACAACTCAAAAATTACACAAAAATTATTTACTACACTTTGTAAAAAAAAGCCTTATGGATTTACATTCCCTAAAATAAAACAACATACAAAATAAGAGCCGGAAATTTTTACGACCAATCTAATACATTCATCACATGAACTTAATTAAAAATATTAATCACATGAATAAAAAAAATTATTCCTACTCATCATGACATGCAAAAATATTTATATCACATATAAATAATAAAAATAATTTTTTTAATAAAATAAGAAGGGTTAAGAGCACTTTTCAACTTCGCTCTTGATTCTAATTATAGGAATTAATTTTCCGCGCGGCGGAAGTGACTTAGGCACCAGGATTGACATGAAAGAAATTTCCACTCTTCCCTCCTTATTGTCGAATCTGTACAACCCCATTTAGTCACTTTTCTGTGTTGCCCCCGAATATCCCTATCACATCAGCGAAGTTACCACCCCAAAATCGCACACTGCACACACCGAAACTGCACTATTTTTGCTGATTTTTTAGGGCAGTAGATCATTGAATTTTTATCTAAAATCAACCCCAAAACACTCTTATTTCAGCCCTTAAACTCCCATAATAATTACACCAAAAACTCAAGACAAATCAGTCTCCAAAATGAAGACAAAAATGGCGGTAGTGGTAGATTTTTCTGCTCACTGTCGAGTGATGCTAGAAAGTGAAGAATGAGGTTTAGTTTCATTTCCAAAGGGTCTTCCGTTGTATGGCTCGCAACCAACAAATGATAGAGTGAGCAATGTTCTCACAAAACGAATTCCTAAACACTTTAGAGATTAAAAATTGTCACACATTAATTGTTTTCCTTTTGTTCTTCTTTCTTTTTCTTTCAACTCTTAAGAGAAAAGCAAGACCAAAGGTGGCTCGGGTTAGAAAAATATGGTTAGGGTAAAAAGGAAAAAACTTTTCCTTTTTATATCTAGGCTTTATGTTGTCTAAAAATTAATCAAAAACCTTCCCATTCCCTTTGTAAGTTTCAACCACCATGGCTTTTTTTTTTTTGTAACTTCCAAAAATTTATTTAATGTCTTAAAAAAGACATTAACATATTACCAAAATGAAATATGTAACTTCCAAATTTTTTAAAATGATGAGATTTTAAAATCAAATTTTCCAAACTCATCATTTCAAAAATTAATTTTTAAATAAAATTTAATAGTTACATAATTTTAAAACCATTAAATGATTATCTAAGAATCATTTACTTGGAAAATATTATATTAAACTTTTTTAATATAAGTTTCAACTGTGACTTTAATTATTAATCATATTAATAATTATAATGTATCTAATAATTATTTAATTGGAAAATATTACATTAAACTATTATGAATATTTATCTTTCTAATTGTAATAGAAAGACTTGAGCGCTCTAATCGTTCAAGTACCGAATCAACATTTAAGGAAAATACTCATTTACTTCTCGCAAGGAGTGAACTCCAAATCTATGTATAACGTCCCCAGCTACACACCAAACCATGTCCCCAAAGTACTTAGCTAATTGTCGAGATTTCTACACCAACCTTACCTTTGTAAATCAAAGGACATACAGTCTGTCATGTAGGAGTTCGTAGTACACTCATGATTCATTTCAATCCATTTATGACCATCAAGCAGATTGAAATAAATTATTTTATTTTACAGATATTATAAGAAATTCATTACTATCTGGGTCCAGTCCTTTATGATCACATCATATAAGGTGCCACTACAAGAAAAAAGGCTTTTACTGATACTAAATTAGTGTCAGTAAAGGGTTTTACTGACACTATATAAATGTGTCAGTGTTGCCGCAGCCAGAAATCACTGACACTAGTTTCTAGTGTCAGTGATTCTTAGTGTCAGTAAACGTTAATACTGTAGTATCAGAAAATTATTGACACTATGGTATCAGTAATCTCTCACACTATTTTAGTGTCAGTAAATTATTGACACTATAACATCAGTATTTAGTGATACTATAGTGTCAGTAAATTTTGTTACTGCAGTATCAGTATATCGCATATATTTGATTTTTAGTGTCAGTAATTATTGTTACTATAGTATCAATATCCGACAATATCTTTTAAAATTTAAAAATCGTATTATTTCACAATTATATTTCTTATTTTTTGTAATTAAATTAATCATAAAATATATATATATATATCAACTCAATGAAATAAAAAACTAAAAAATTACATTTATATAAAATTCGCAATATAATAGATTAATCGTATTAATCAATTCAACAGTATCACATGATGAATACAAAAACTCCATAGACAATCTTTAAATTAACATATATATATTTCAAAAACTACTCTTAAAGTCCCACCAAAATGTCATGCCCCCACCAAAATTCATGATACTTGTTGAGAAGCCTGCAACAATCCCCCAAGAATATGATATCTGGCACAAAATCTGAAATTATAAACCAAATGTTAAGAATTAGATGGACTTCCAAAAAAAATCGATATCTTCATAAATAAAAACATTAAATACATCCAAATAAAAATACAAAATATAAATATAAAATATAACCCTAATCTAATTTTTGTCACATAAAGCACTTATTGACAATAACCATACCAACAACCTAAGAGCATGCATATAAAAAACCAAATGGCATCCATAATAACAAGTTGTATCTTTCATACCGCTACATAATCACCAAAACAAACAAATCAATAACATACAATAAAAAGCATGAATGCAGTGATAACAAACTGACAAATAATCATTACTTTTGCCTCAAATGTATAGTACTAAGATTTTATTCCATCAGGAACAAAAATGCAGTGATAACAAACAACAGTAATCAAAAATAATTTTATAACGCTGTTCTAGATAAGTTGCCCAAATACAAATTGTACTGTTACAAGCAACATCATGAATTATAATTCAGGAACGTACCGCAGAAAGAAGTTGCCGTGTCTTCACATCCCAAAAGCGCAAATAGCTATCCAGCCCTAAAACAATTCAAGTTGTTACTCCAGTTGAATATAAAAAGAAATAATCTTGGTTCCAAAACTGTGAAACCAAAAGGGATAGTGTAGTTTAAATGTAGAGGACCTTGCAATATACTCACCACATGATATATGACAAACGTCCATACACTGAAAATGGCCTTTTTTCTTGTAGTATGCCTATATTCTTATGTCACCACATGGACGGTCCCCGATCAAGGTTGTCATACATTTATAAAATGGACCACAGCTATACATAAACCACAAACAAAATACCCGATTTTTTGCTCTCTATGGACTATTTTATATTACTAAATTCATACTTAAATCCTCTTGTGTATGGCACCTATACACTATGCCTGAAGGCACATAAGTAATCAAGGGTAAACTAGACAATTTATAAAATGAATAATGCATCTTTTATTTCAAACAAAAAATTTCATTTAAAAATACATGAATTTCTAGGATATATATCCCAACATGAAGCCAGAGGAAGTCGACGCTGAAGAAAAAGATGGATACTACTAAGAAGAATAAGCTCCGACCCGGGCCTGTCTAGTGGACGGTGCTTGATATATCGACACACTACCCTCATCCTCTTCAACGTCAGAGGGTTGACGAATGAGGAATGTCCCGGGGCCTATCCTATGAGCCGGCATCAAGAATCAAGTTAGCAAGTAAACACAAGACTTAAAAAGGGAATTCAGAAAGGAAACCAACAGTATATACCTTGAGTAGCTCGGTGAGGCTCAAGCAGGAATACCCAAGGAAGGCAGAACGTGCCCATTTTCGATAGTCACCCTCTGCTAGAAACTACTCAACATGGAAGCCATTCAAGACAGCCGTCAGATCCTCCCCTTCGATCCATAGACCAAAGAATATAGAGGGAGGTGGATAAGCGAGAACTCTACGAGCTCAGGCGCCCAAGTCCCAATAGAGCACATGCTTGCCTAGGTACCAAAGTTGTTGATTAGTACCAAAGAGAAGCTGGCACAACCCATTCTTTTGGAAAGAAGAACGAGTGGGCTTGGGTAGGTTATCGAGGGCGGTACCCCATCACGACATATCAATCTAAAAAAATGGATAGTTAGTTAATGACATAAAAAGAAGAATTGGAAAATGAAATAGAAAAGACTCAACATGCTTTAAGTAAGCTTATTCAAACGAGCTTTGTGCATTCTCATGTCGTGGGACTCCGTCAATCACATAATGGTCTCATCATAGCGGGAAAAATTGGGGAACACGACCTCCTCCTGAGAAATAGGAAAAACTAGGGAACGTTGACAACACATAGAATTCATAGCCCAAGCCTGTGACAGTAGAAAAAACCAGGGTAAGTCATCAATCACAGTAGAAATGAGAAGTGAACAGAGTAAAGGTATATACCTCCACCAGAAAATTATGGCCCTAGACATATGAGCCTCATGGCAGCATCGGTCTAGCCTCAGGTATAATACTGCTAGGGTAGGAGAGCCACAATCCAACTCATAAGTGGTGTCTAAGTTATATAGGGGTGGCAGAAGGCATAAGTGCACTGAACTGGCTGCATCGGCGAATAGTGTGCAGTCTAACATGTACAGAAGGAATGATCGTACGAGCTAATCTATATTTTGATCGTTGGTGGGGTCCCTTATCTCCCAATGAACTTGCAGCTCCCCGTATGGGATAACGCCGTAGAGAACCCTGAGACGACCATTAGTAATCGGTGAATATAGTCAATCTGGACAGTTGAGGAGTAGATGCTACAGTAAAATTCCAATACGCACCTTTCAAAGAAGATGCCGGTAAGGTAAGCAAAGTCCATCGAGGTAATAGTCATCTCTTCAATCAGCAGATGGAAATTATGGGTCGTATCCATCCATCGCTCTACCAGTGCCTTAAGTCATCGCTTGTCATGTTTCCTCGATCGATCGGAGATATAATGAATGAAGGGACGAACCCGGTGACAGTAATATAGGCTCGTGTAGTTGAGGGAAGCTCGTCATATCACTTTCAAACACTAGCGGGACAGAGTGTGAGGCATCATTCTACAAAAGATGGAATCATATTAATATAGTATTGGGAGTAGCAAAACAGTGGCAAAAAAACATAGAAGCTAGGCCGAATATGTACGGTCGGATATAGATGGGATTGAGGCCAGAATTCACATGAAGATAGGCCAGACATTGTTTTATTAAAAATTTATCCGCCAAACATAAATTGAATTGGGGCCGAAATTAACAGAATATCCGGACGAACATGAATCAAACTAAGAACTCGGAATTGTGCGAATAGAATAGTAAGGAAAAAAAGGCTTATCGGCTCAATGTGGGAGCAAACATGGTCTCCTAAGGACATAAGAGTAAGGACGGGGTCCCCATAATTGAGGCCAAACATCCTTTTGCAGCCGGAAGTGCGTTCAAAGATGGAAACGAATGGCATATACAGATCCTCGAATGCATGATCAAGTGATAGGAGTCCTAGGAATGACATGGTAAGTAATGGTAGTCGGAAAATGCCAAGAGATGTCGTAGATAGCTTGGGTGTGATGGAGTTTCCTTTAACGTGACAGAGGTATGTTGTGGTGAAATGAAAAAGAGGCATGTCTTTTTATATCCCTAACGTGTTGGGGTTTTACGCAGCGGAAGTGTGGTTTGAGCGTAATCGTAACTTTAAATTTTTTAAACTTATCGAATAATTATTCAATATCCGATACGAATAATACATTCATATTTCACCTAGAAATTTTATTCAATACCAAATAATGATATAATCAAATTAGAAAATACGCGATACTTTTGCGAATTATTTTTCCAAAAAATAACATAAAATATATTTACGACTGGACTGACTAACCAACACCAGACAGGGCTGCCCAAGTCAACCTCAATAGTACAGAGGCAGTTTATGGGCTGCCCAAACAGTGACCGGTTTATTATTTGGGCATCTATTACCCGGTAAGCCCAAAACTAACCTAGTAAAGTAGTTTTTCACGGTTTTTGCGTATTTTCACTCCGAAATAATTTCTGAAAATTATTCTAATGCCCAATACAAATACAATACATTTAAATAACATATTTTACATTATAAAATTTTCAAAATTTCTAGATCTGATCTAGAAATAAAAATAATCATTTTCATGCTTTAAATCTAATTTTCTCAACATTAATCTAATTAATATCTGTACCAATCAAAGCCATCACAAATGAAGAAATCAAGAATAATTCTAGGTATTATTAAAGTGGTCATTGTTGGAGTTGGTGCTTGGAGCGTCAATCCAAATAATGTATTGTACATTATAATTTATTAATAAAATAACTACATTTTCATTTCAACCATGTTAATGGTAATGTCATTATACATATTGGATTGATATATAATATGCTGAAAATGACATCGACCTTAGAATAGTTATGTTGTAATACTGGACACTGGGTGGTCCGACATTGAGATAGTAGTACTATTATAAATTATTCTTAAAGTAAATATTCCTAGCAGTTGGTTTTGAAATACGATCGAATTCCTATAACCTAGAGACCAGCATATGTCGTATATTGGAATTGGAGTTCCAATGGTTTAACCCGACGTACCATGAGCTTGGGAAGCTTGTATAGACATGTGGATATTCATTGAAGCGAATACTGAATGACTCATAGGTGATTCCTAATATTTGAAAAGTACACACCACCATTAATAGGAATTTCCTCGAGTCGATTGACATATGTGAACCTTTGACTCTATGATAGCGTTGATTTTGTGTGTGATCTTCCACATTTTGATGCCATATATGTCGGATACCTTTCATGGTCTGACCGCTAGATGTTCATTGGGTGTGAACTGATGCAATCGTTAATCAAGTGCATATCAAGATAGGATCTGTCAGCCTGTATGTGTACCATAAGGGGTTTAGGTATCCATGTGAGTAAGTCACGATTCTTAGACTTTGACCAAAACCGATAACCTAGGGTTGATCACATATATCAGAAATGGTGTTATGATCAATTGTAAATAATAGTGGACATGTCGACATGAGATGTGCATCTTGGAAACTTGACGGTGTAATCTATGTTTCCTAAGCACAACTTAGATAGCCTATGATAGAGAGATTGTTAAACTGATGTGATGGCCTCGACTTATATAGTTCAGAAAGGTCGTTCGTGTTCTTCGCGAATTCAAAGGTGGCCGAATTGCGTACATATAAGCTAGGCTTATATGTCGAACGTGTCTAGACTTAGAGAGTCCTACAATATGAAGTGTACTCGTTGAGCATATGAATAGCCGATTATTTTTGATAATAAATAATATTTGATATTATAATTATCAATTAAAATAATTAAGTGTTATTGGATAATATTAATTATTTACTTTCACCCAATTGGATTAATTAGATTAATCCAAAATCACATAAGGGCTTTGTTGTAGTTTCATAAATATCTCTACCATTGGAGGATATTTTGGTAATTATAAATATGTAATAATAGGTGTATTTGGCTTGATTTAATTGGATTAAATCAAAGTGGTGGACATTGAACTAATCTATTGATTAAACTTTGTCTTGATTTAAATTGATAAATCAAAGTGGTAGACAAATGTGAGTAGTCATACCTAATTATACATATTTGGACAAATTAGATTAAGCCCACCTAAAAATTGATTAAGACTTTGATTAATTAAAAATTCATAAGTTTTGTTATAAAAGGCAAGCTTGAGCAAGTTTTTAATCAAGTTTGAGCTTGAGAAAGTTAAGCATGTGAAAGCTAAAACAAGCATAATTTAGAAATATTAGCCTAAGTAAAAGAAGTGTTTAAAAAAGCTTTGAAAGTTCTCTACAACATTTCAACTGAGGGTGAGCAAAATCAATTTTGGTTCCGGTTTCATGTGGAACCAGAACCTATCCGGAAAAAAATCGGTTTCTAACTAAGTGGAATCGAAACCTACCCAATTAAATAGGGTACCGTATTAATCGATTCCAATTGTGTTCCGCGTGGAACCAATTAAATAGGGTACCCTATTAATCGATTCCAATTGGGTTTCGCATGGAACCAATTAAATAGGGTACCCTATTAATCGATTCGTTTCGGTCCGGTTTTGATTTACCATATTTATTTTTTATTGTCAAACTTTGAAAATATAATTATTTCTTATACTTGAATATTATTTAATATTTTTAGAAACTATCCATACATAAATTAAACAATAAATAAAACTGCATATCGCATAATATTTTTTACTCAATACATAATATTCTTGTAGGAAGTGTCTGGGGTTGAATTGGGTTATGAAATTGGATTTTAATTGGGTTATGAAATTCGGTTTGAATTGGGCTTTAATTTGGGCTATGACATTGAGTTTTAAATTTGCTTATGAAATTGGGTTTAATTAGGGCTTTAATTTGACTTATGAAATTGGGTTTAAATTGAGTTTTAAAATTAGTTATGAAGTTGGGTTTTAATTGAGTTTTAATTTTGTTCCGAAATTGGTTCCAAAATCGGTTCCCAAAACAAGTTTGGGTTGAGATTTTATCCATTACAGAAATGAAACCGAACCGTTTAAATTTGATCCTTATCAAGATTGGATCTTAGAATCAAGTTTGCTAGCATTGGAATCAAGATTGAATCTTGAAGTCAAGCTTGCTAACTTTGGAATTTCTCTACATATTTTAACAAGGAGAAGAAGATTGGATCTTGGAATCAAGCTTACTAGGTAAGTTTGATCTTCTCTAAAGGTATGTTTTCATTAGTGAGTTATTTTCATTAATGAAACAAATAGTGATGTATTATGTTTTAGATACATATAATATAGCATGATATTGAAATTAGGCTAATGAATTATGTATGGATGCTTTGGAAGCATAAACACAATATGCTTGTGATTGGGTCAAAATTTTTATGTTGGACATGGACATAAAATTAGAGTTTGGAACTCTAGATAAAAGCTTGGAGCTATGGCTACCATTCTAAAATCACTTGATCACCTTTGAGTGACCTAGAATTATTCATGAGTCATTTCATTGAGGGATTCTAATTTGGTTTGTGTTTTGGATTCAAAATTATGTATATGCGTATTTAGAATAAATTTTTATTTTTGTAAAAATATTTGATATTTTGAAAAATATGATTTTATTTTATAACATGTGTTGATGTTGATTTTGATGTTAAAATTTAAAATTTGGGTGTTTAGAAGTATTTAGGGAAGATTGGAAATAAATTGGGTAAAAATCCAATTTTCATCAGCTCTCTGTTTCCAGAGAGTCGATGGCTTAACAAAAAAATTAAAAAAAAAATGATAAGCATGCGCACATGGGCACGCACACTATCACGTATTGTCTGTACGCGCAGTGCTCAATGCGCGTGTCGCTTGGCTATTTTTGTTTTCTCTCGTTCTTGAGCTTCCAGACTCCGATTCAGTCCCGATTTTTTCCAATACACTTGTAATGGAATATAATATTATATTAAATTATTTAAATATACACCAATGCTTAATATCCATGGGTTAGACCCATTTTCACTGCACGGAATATCAATCCGACCCTAGGGGTCCCACATCCGCACTAACAGAATGGTATCGAAGCAGGTCTTAACCACACAACACATGTTGCATAAGTCATATTGGATATGCATTGCATTTTTTAAATTAAAATTTTTATTTTGACCAAAGCATGTTAATAACTTGATTATCATAAATCTCTTGGATTAGGTAATTATTTTATTTTAAGTAATAGTATTAATAATGTTGGAGTATTATTGGATGTTTTGTCTTGTCAATGCAGAGACGAATGAGTTCTTATTACGTATCCTCAATACCTTCATTATTTTGAGGGTATAAGTGGTCGGAACTTAGGTCGCTCCAGTAAAATATTAGATGTAACGTGATGAGTTAACGTAGTCACCTAATACCATCATTATTGTGAGGATAAGAAATAGTGAGTGATTGGATGTCAAGGCCATATGAACAATTGTTCTAAATCTCCATAATGGATGTAAATAAATTTTACATGATTGTTATTATATTCCCTCTCTTATCAGATAGATAATATCGTTACCGATATTGGAGAAATATGGATATAAAATAAATATTAAAGATGGTTCTTTATGTTTATATGATAAAGACAACTGTTTGATATGTGAATGTTCTATATCTAACGGTCATTATGTTTTGGAAACATATCGATACGTCTTTAATGTAGAGTAAAATACAAGTAAAAGATCTGAATTAAATAATACTGAATTATGGCATATGAGATTGGGCCACATATGTGTTAGACGTCTATAAAAACTAATTAGGGATGGTTTGATTGAAGATCTCACCTTAGATCCTTATCTGATTTGTGAGTCATGTATCAAGGGAAAGTGACAAAGGCCTCATTTCTTCGTGTTGGACACTTTGCTGAAGATTTATAGGAGCTAGTACACAGTGATATGTGTGGTCCATTAAATCATGTCGCTCATGATGGTTCAACATGCTTCGCGATTTTCATGGATGATAAGTCAAGATATGGATTATCTATTTGATGAGACATAAATTGAAAATATTTGAAAAGTTCAAAATTTTCCGAAATGAAGTAGAAAAACAAACCGATAAATTCATCAAGTGCCATCGATCAGATCGATGTGGTGAATTTATGAGAGACAAATTCAAATGTTATCTAAGAGGGAATGAGATTCTCGCCCAATATAGCCAACTAGGATCTCCTCAACACAATGGTGTGTCTGAGCGGAGAAATTATACTTTATTAGATATGGTACAATCTATGATGAGCTTTACATATCTTCCATATTACCTTTAGGATTATGCTTTACTTAGTGCTGCCCACATACTTAATAGGGTTTCATCGAAAGTTGTTTCCACGACCCTATATCAGATATGGTACGGTATAAATCAAAGTCTTAGATATTTAAATTTTTGCATGCATACGTTAGAGTTACGTAGTGGGATAAACTAGCACCCGTGGGTATAAATATAGGTTATTTGGATATCCTGAAAATTCTATGGGATATCAATTCTACGATTCTGAGCAATAAAATGTATTTGTTACTTGTTTTGCCACTTTTCTTGAAAATGAGTTTTTGAGAGAAAGTGGGAATTGTAGAAAGATTAAACTCGATGAGTTTGATCCCAACATAGAGGAACCTGAGATGGAACTAGAGATCCAACTAGGTGAAGGATCTACAACACAAGTTCTACGTAGGCCGAATAGAATATCAAGGCCTCCTGAGAGATTATTTTTTAATATCTTATATGAGCCTTGATGTTCTCTTCTTGGAGGAAATGAATCTGACTACGTATAAATAAGCGATATTGGATATTGATTCAGGAAAATAATCAGAAGCCAAGAAATCTGAAATGGATTCTATGGATGACAGTCAAGTTTGGGACTTGGTTGAACTTCATGAATGAGTTAAACCTATTGGTTGTAAATGGGTTTATAAAAGGAAGCGAATGCCCGATGGAAAGGTGGAAACCTTTAAGGCTTGAATGGTAGCGAAAGGTTACACTCAATGTCTTGGGATTGACAATAAGGAAACATTTTCACCAGTAGCCATGTTAAAATACATTAGGATTCTTTTAGTCATTGCTGCTTATAACGATTATGAGATATGACAGATGGATGTGAAAACTACTTTCTTAAATGGATTCCTCGATAAGGATATCTATATGGAACAACCAGAAAATTTCATATCCAGAGAGACTTCAAACTTGGTTAGTAAACTCAAGAAATCTATTTATGGACTTAAACAGGCATCCCCAAATGTATGTAGATGATATCGTTTGTTTGACAATTATGACCCATGACATCACTATTTGTACAGAATATGGTGTGGTTGTACTAATTAACTATGTGACAAAAGAAATTGCTCTTTTATTTTTTGTAATTGGATTACCGATATACATAAATGATAAAAGTCCATATGATTAGTACCGGATTAATAAGATATGAGACAATATTAATCCACTAAGATTTAATCATTAAATATCCCTAGTCGTAATATTATCGAGACTGGACATCGATAATATGGAATAGGCTAGTATTACACTTGTGCGCATTATGGAGGCATAATGGCATAGTTCTCATATATTTGGGTATTGGATACTCATGCAAGTGTAAAAGAATGTTCTGTTTACCGATGGTATGGAAATAGCTTCACTCTGGACGGACCCCTCAGAATCCCATTGGTAGTATGACTATGTGTCTATAGGAATCCGAATCAGGGTAGGTGTATTTGCTCTTAACCTGAGACTTGCATCGCTAATACTTGCGACAATCAGTATACTTTGGTTTTGGTCGTTCGGAGCTTTAACAGGTTTTGTGTACGCCTCTTCTGGGTATACTGAGAATCGTAGTGTATTGGATGTGATGTCAAGATAGAAGTATCACTTCAGTCATATGGAGATGATGATCACACAGGATACGGAACTAGTACTCTTTAGTACTGCAGTCATCAGGATAATATGACTAGGTCATGATTATCCGATTATAGAGACTAGTTACCAGAGATCTGATATATGCTTCGTACGGGGCAGACACAATTCCATCCCCAGACCTAGTATGTGACATTCGATACTGGATCGTAATACGCAATACTACGTATGCTACGCCTGACAAAGATCTTATATTCCGTAGAAGAATATTTCTGGAGAATTGGGTAGGCACGGTGCTTTGCTAGAAGCCAACCATGTCTTGTAAATCGGTAAAGAACGTGGTACCGGGTACGCACGTATTCGGATAGTCTGATGACCGTATTTACTACCAACATATCCAGGGATCTCTTGGGTCGCTTCCCGAAGATTCACTGTTGAGATTTGACTCGAACAGAAAATTAATATAGGATTAATTATGAGAGAGAAAATTAATCTGGGATTAATTACGGCAAGAATTAATCTGGGATTAATTAACAGAGAAAGAATTAATCTACGATTAATTGCGTCGAGAATTTATCTGGGATTAAATTCATCGAAAAGAGAGAACGCGGTTAATTTGGAATTAATCGGTAAAATAAATTTAATGGTGAAATTAGATTTTATTATTTAATTTATTGAATTGGGCTAAAATAATATATTAGATATATTAATTGAAATTAGATTTCAATGCGGAATTAAAATTGGATTTTAATTCAAGCGAACGAATTAATTTAGAATTAATTCGCGAGCGACTTCTGTAATAATTTTGCTAGGCATTATTATTTAATTAGATTTAATTACGTTGCGACGGAAAATTCGTTTAATCGGATTAAACGAAACCGGGCCCAAAGTGTGTTGAGTAAGCCAACTCAAATTTTGAATTTAAAGTGGTGGGACCCACTTTACTTACATCAACCTTTTGACACTTGATGTGAGTAGTTGGCTACATTTAATTGTGATGGAAGTTGTTTGAAAAGTAATTGGATTATTTTAAAACAAAAACCAACCGAGTCAACACAAACACCTTTTGGATTAAGTGTGAACTATTCACTATCTCCTAAACTCTCTCCCTTGGCCGAAACTTAGCTCCTTGGAGGATAAATTTTTTCTTTCAATTTTTGTTCTAGCTAGCACTTCAAGGAGTGAATCAAGGTGATATGGAAACTCACCCGAGAGTATGGAACTCGAATTCAAGCTCCGAAGCTTTCAACACATCCAACAAAGAAGGAATTTTTGAAATCTCCTCAACCAATCAATGTGAGTATTCCGCAACTCTCTTGATAATTCACACACTAATCACTCTTAGACGATCTTGGCATGTTCTAGGAACACTAACAATTGTATCAGAGATGATCTAAGTTTGATTTGTATTTCTAGGGTTCATGACTTTAAATTTGGGTATTTTTGCTTGGAGCATGAAAATGCGAAATTGGATGTTTGGTTGATGTTAGATGATGATTACGTAGAGTTTTACATCATTGGATTTGTGTAAAATTGATTAGAATACTTTTCCCAAAATCCTTATGTTGGCCGAATACATGACCCTTGAATGTTCATGGTGATTTTTGAAATTTGACAATTGGATATGTTAAATGGCATGAATTGAATATTGATTATTGATTTAATTGGATTGAAATCAAAAATTGGATGTTAATTTTATGCCTTTTCCGTGAATAGAGCATGTTGTTGGTAGATTGATTTTGCTTCAATTTGTGTTGGACATGAATTGGAAATGTTGAACATGATTAATTGAATTAATTAGTGTTTTGGAAGCATTAGATTAATTAATTAATTATGGTAATTACACTTGAATTGAATTAATTTGTAATTTGGAATAATAAGTTAATATAATTTATTGTATTTGGGCTTAATGAGCTTGGTTGGGCCAAGTTTGGTTTAGGATAATTGGTTGGATCCAATTGGGCCTAAAACCATTTCCATAAAGTCCAAATATGATAATTGGGCCTTTAAAATTTTAATTGGGCCTAATGGGCCTAAATTGATTTTATGGCAAATGGTGATTCCTTATTGGGCTTTGGTTGCCAAAGCTCATGCCTAAAAATTTAATTGAAAGCCCATTGGACTTTAATTGAATAGTATTGGATACTAATTGGGCCTTTGAGACCCTTAAAGATTAGATTTAGAATCTAAGTCTAAAAGGCACTAAAGAAAGTGTAATTATTAATTTGGAATTAAATATGAATTAGTATTGAGTACTATTTAAATTGGATTTAAAATTGTAGTTCGATATAATTCAAGAATACTTACTTTGAGTATTTATTCTTAAACGAGTTTGACTCGCGCAAATCAAATCGTTGTTTGAACATTGGATGGTCATTAATTAAAGATTAATTAATTGGATTACATTGATTGATAACATGTTTTGTGTGAATACTTGGATGTATGAATGAATAATGTATATCGGATGGATATTAGAAGGGTGAGGGCAATTTTGGAAATTGTTGTAATAAATTTAGAATTTATTCAATTGGACCTGCGTGTCCAGCCTATTATCTCCTTATCTCATTGTATTTCTCTTCTCACAAATTTCCCACAATGTAAATGAGGTTTCTTTAGAAGTATTATGTAATTGGTTAGAAGTAAGAATAATGCTAGCGGGAAAGAGGAAAGAGAGAGATTTGTTCTAGGAACAAGTTTGTTGTATATCCATTGGCATATCATTATTAAATTTTATCGCACCTTATTATGCTTTTAGAATGCATGCTTAAGGGTGTATGATGAGACCTAATTAAAGATAATAAATTGGTTGCCAAATCGCGACCAAAAACCCTCATTTTATATTAAGTGTTTTTCCTTCTATTGAGTGATTCTCTCTCAAGATCCTAGATTGGCATTGGTTTGTTGGCCAAAGTCAAGACCTTTGTCCATCGCGGATGTGTTTGGATCACGAAAGCTTTGTTCCATATCGTACGCCTTGGGCAAGTTGTGATTTGTTGGCCAAAGTCAAGGTCACTTCTTGTTCATCGGCCTCGATTACGAAGCTTTCCCACTGTCAATGGGTCGCGCTTAATTGGTTTCATTAAGCTTGTTGAGCCAAAGCGGTCTAATCAATGATCCAAGCATGTTCTTCGACGTTTCCATCTGATTCGTGAGATCATACATTGTGGCGATGTGAAGATCGAGAAGGTCGCATCAGAGGACAACATTTCAGATCCGCTGACGAAAGCTATTCCTCAGTAAAAGTTTGAGCGACATGTACATAGTTCAGGTATTATATGCTTGAGTGACTGGCTATAGGCCAAGTGGGAGATTGTTAGACAATTATGACCCATAACGTCACTATTTGTAAAAGACATTGTGGTTTTTGTACAAATTAATTATGTAGCAATGGAAATTGCATTTTATCATTTTGTAATTTGATTACTTAAATATATATATATATATGATAAAATTCCATATGATTAATTCCGGATTATAAGATATGAGACAGTATCAATCCATAAAGGTTTAATCATTAAATATCCCTAGTCATAGTATTATTGAGACTTGACATCGGTAATGCGGAATAGACTAGTATTGCACTTGTGCGTGTTATGGAAGCGTAACAGCATAGCTCTCATATATTTAAGTATTGGATACTTATGCAAGTGTGATAGGAGGTTGTGTTTACCGATGGTACGAAAACAGCTTTGCTCTGGATAGACCCCACGGAATCCCATTGGTAGTATGACTATGTGTCTATGGGAGTCCGCATCAGGGTAGGTGTATTTGTTCTTAACCTGAGACTTGCATCGCTAGTACTTGCGAAAATCAATACGCTTTGGTTTTGGTCGTCCAGGACTTTAACATGTTCTGTGTACGCCTCTTCTAGGTTTATTGAGAATCGTAGTGTATTGGGTGTGATGTCAAGATGGAAGTATCATTTAAGTCATATGGAGATGATGATCACGCAGGGATACAGAACTGATACTCTAAATGGTTGCAACCATCGGGATAATATGACATGATCATGATTATCCGATTAAAGAGACTAGTTGCTTGTAATCCGATATATGATTCGTATGGGGCAGACACTATTCCAGCCCCAGGCCTTGCATGTGACATCCGATACTAGATCGCAATACGCGATACTACGTATACTACGCCTGATACAGATTATATATTCCATTAAGAATATTTCTGGAGAATTGGGTAGGCATGATGCTTTGCTAGAAGCCAACCATGTCTCGTAAATCGGTAAAAACGTAGTACGAGGTACGTACGTGTTCGGATAGTCCGACGACCGGATTTACTGCCAACATATCCAAGGATGTCTTGGGTCGCTTCCCGAAAAATTGTGAATACATAAAGAAGTATGGCGGAATCATACTTACAATGAGCGGATTTATGATGTGTCAAGTTCAAAACATTTTGCTCCAAGTTTTCGGCCAAGCTCAAATTTGGGGATGAGATCCAAGCTCCAAGCTTTATGCTTTGATTCCAAGCTTTTGGGATGGTTTCCCTATCACCTTGGATGATTCCTTGATGTGCTAGCAACTTAGAAAATTTGCAACAAATTTTCTTAATCTTCACTTGCAACTCTCGGCAATGAGAGAAAATGAAAGGGATAGTGAAATTGGTTTCCAAAACCGTGAGGGAGAGAGATGGAATGAGTTGTGTTGACTTGAATTTTGATTTCAAAAATCTAATAATCATATACCAAACATTTGGTATTAGTCAATCAAGCCATCAAGTTTAGGAAGTGTGTTGAACAAGTCTTCACTAACTTCACTAAAACCCATCAACAATAGTGACAAGTGATGTGACTTGTGATGTGACTTGTGGGCCCCACTTGATTCAAAATCCGATTGGGCCCGCGACACATCCCGGGCTCAGGTTCGCTAATTCCAAATTAACGAATTTTCCGTTGTGACGTAATTAAATCAAATTTAATTAAATAATTATGCCAAGTAAAATTACTATTCACATCACTCACGAATTAATTCTAAATTAATTCGTTTGCCTGAATTAAAATCCAATTTTAATTTTGCGTCGAAATTTAATTTCGTTTAATATATCGAATATATTATTTTATCGATTAATTCCAAATTAATCGTTCTCTCTCTTCAAATAGTATTTTATCCTAGATAAAATCTCTCCGTAATTAATCCCAGATTAATTATGCTAGAATCATACGTCATCGGTGAATCTTCGGGAGCGACCCATGAGATCCCTGGATATGTTGGCAATAAATTCGGTCGTCGGACTATCCGAACACGTACGTACCTCATACTACGTTTTTATCGATTTACGAGACAAGGTTGGCTTTTAGCAAAGCACCGTGCCTACCCAATTCTCCAGAAATATTCTTAATGGAATATATAATCTGTATCAGGCGTAGTATACGTAGTATTGCGTATTGCGATCTAGTATCGGATGTCACATGCAAGGCATGGGGCTGGAATAGTGTCTGCCCCGTACGAAGCATATATCAGATTACAAGCAACTAGTCTCTTTAATCGGATAATCATGATCATGTCATATTATCCCGATGGTTGCAACCATTTAGAGTACCAGTCCTGTATCCATGCGTGATCATCATCTCCATATGACTGAAGTGATACTTCCATCTTGACATCACACCCAACACACTACGATTCTCAGTATAGCCATAAGAGGCGTACACAGAACCTATTAAAGACCCGGACGACCAAAACCAAAGCGCACTGATTGTCGCAAGTATTAGCGATGCAAGTCTCAGGTTAAGACCAAATACACCTACCCTGATTCAGATTCCCATAGACATATAGTCATACTACCAATGGGATTCTGAGGGGTCTATCCAGAGCAAAACTGTTTTCGTACCATCGGTAAACACAACCTCATATTACACTTGCATGAGTATCCAATACCTAAATATATGAGAACTATACTGTTACGGTTTCATAACACGCACAAGTGCAATATTAGTCTATTCTGCATTACCGATGTCCAGTCTCGATAATACTACGACTATGGATATTTAATGATTAAACCTTTATGGATTGATACTGTCTCATATCTTATAATCCGGAACTAATCATATGGAATTTTATCATTTATATATTTAAGTAATCAAATTACAAAATGATAAAATGCAATTTCCATTGCTACATAATTAATTTGTACAAAAACCACAATGTCTTTTACAAATAGTGACGCTATAGGTCATAATTGTCTAACACTGACCTCGTGGAGAACTTTCGGCGGATCACCCCAGCAAGTTGCATGGGGTACCAGCTAGATGATTGGAATGGATAAAATTTCTAAGTAAAGGAAGAGAGGAAATGGAAGGTAGAACATTACCACCAACTCAAAAAACGTTTGGTACGGTGATTCCCTCACTCGAAACGGCCTGGATTCTACCCCATTCACCCTTGGCCCAGAACCATTTATCCTTGAAGTTTTTTTGGTGATTGGGAGGTGGGTGATCAGGGACTTGCCTCTAGCATAGAGGGACAAGTAATACCAACCCTTATATTATTTTAGGTTGGAATTCATCCTGTAGAGCCTCTTAATCTCTACAACTAATGGTTCACCCAAGCTGGCTCGGTTCCATATCACATACAGCCTCCGCAACACCCTCCATCTATTCAGATTCAGTTGGCATAAGGCCAAGTTCATCACTGCCAACATCTTTGCGAAGTATCCTTACATGGGTAGGTGTAGACCTATGTCGAAGAAGGCCAGTCATAGAGTGACGCAACCACTAGTCAATCGACTGGCTTGTTCCCAGTCCTCAAGAACCTCCAAGGTGACTTGCTTATAGATGCTGAACTTTTCTCTAAGCTGGTCTAGGTTAGCTTAATTAATTGTAGATGATCTGTCCATATCGAGCCTGACCGGCGTAATTACACGCGTATAACGCAAGCGCACGTATCGTTCAAGTAGTATAAAAAGTATCAACCCCACGAGGACTTAAAACCTTTTGTTATCAATTTATGAAGTTAAATGTTTACAAGTATCTAATGGATTGATTGTTTGATTGGGTGGTGACTTTAAAATTAAAACAAGTAAATAAAATTGCTTGAAAGTAGATTGAAGAAAATTCAAATTTATAAAACTATCCAGGGTTGTGAATCCTTCCAATATCTTTTTAAAAGATGAAGTGGTTATTTTACGTTTGTGTAATATATTTGACCAAGTTATCTTAATTCATTAAGATTAAGTTCCAATTATGGCTACCCCCGCCCGACAAGTATATTCCTATCCTATAAGGAAATCTATTAAAGAGTTATCTATCCTCAATGAAGATCGTGGGCTATTGAGTCTAAGGTTTTTAACCTAAAATCTCTTTTCCAAGTTCATTTTAATTTTACTAGTTCAATTTTATTAATGGCCAGTTAATAAAAAGCATTAGGATTAAGGCTCAATAAATAAAAATTTATATTACCCATACTGTAATTTAACCCCTTATAAACTGGTGATATTGGATTTCATCACAACCCCATATAACTTGCTTAGTTACGACACATATTTACGGGTAGTAAAAACTTAAATAAAAGAAAAGACATAAAGTAAATACTGGAAATTAAATTACTAGAACATAAATGCTGAAAGTAAATAAAGTAAAAGTACAATAAAGAAAATGCTGAGGTAAGAAGATCCACTTTTATTACTACTATTTTAGATATCTCCCTTAATATAATATATTAACTTTGCGTGATAATTACCAACCAGCCATATAGGCGGTATCCTGATTAAGTAAAATTAATTATTAATTACCAACCGACCAATATAGCGGTATCATCATTAAGTCATGTTTTAACTAGTTTATATATTATAATTAAGGGAGATTAATCTAAATATTAGTAATAACAGTTTTACCTTTTACCCCAGCAAGGGGGAGTTACCTCCTAATTACTGAAAAGTAAATTGCTGAAAATTAAAGAAAAGAAGGTATTGTTCGTAAAAGTAAATTGCAGAAAGTAAAGACTGAAAAGTAAAGAAAAGAAAGTGCAAAAGCGGAAATTAATTACTGAAAACTGTAAATAAACAAGCAAGATACAATCTTCTTAGTATTCTTAAGGAATTACATAGAAGAAGGTATGAATTTACAAATGAAATGGCTTGGTATTTATAGGTAAAATTTTGCCTCCACCAAATCCATTATTAATTGCTCCACTAATTGCTATCATGTTTGTTGGGAGTTTGACTATTTTTATTATTTATTAATTTTTTTTTTGCTTTGAAAATGACTTTAATAATTACACATAACACACTTACGGATTTTTCATCAATTTCGGTCATGAAACATTCCGAATTCGAAATTATTTTGTTATTCTAAGTTGTAAATCTTTGAGTCTTCTTTAATGTGGAACTTGAATCAGCTCAATCCGATATCGGAGTAAGACGTTATGTCCAAAATAGGACAATTGCGCAAAATTGGAATTTCCGAAACTGTACTTCGTTAGAACGCCCTTTCAAGTTTCCAATCTCCAAAATTAATATGTCAAGTCCAATTTTTGCCCTTATTTTACCCACATTTCGTCCTAAATAATTTCATTGAGTCCAAATATTATTTTATCTGCAAAATAAACTAAAACACATCAAAATATTCATCAAACCCGAGAAACTAAACAAAATATTAAGTAAAAGGGGCGATAAATATTGATATATTTTTCGCTCATCACACCCCCAAACCTAACATTTTGCTAGTCCTCGAGCAAAACAACAAAATAAAATACAAGAAACAATTAAAATTAAATTAAGCCACTTTCGTGGGGATCACTGTTGCATTTACATATGCAACAAGCCTTTAAACCCATAGGTGTCCCTAGTGGACGAGTTGTAGTCTCGTGAGGGCTTACAGCAACGATACCCACAAACGTTTGATAAAAGTAAAAAGATAGTAAAACTAATGCACACAAAAGCAAAAAGACAAGAGAAAAGAGAATAAAGAAGTTAGTGACTAAACATGTGAAACTTCTTATCCAAGTTAGTAGTTGTTTTTATTTCTTTCTAAATTACCGAATAAGTGAATTCTCCGATTATTTTTTACCATTCTTCATATACACAGCCAACTAAATATCAATCAACTCATTTTGCCCACAATAGTCACAAGTGTAGTTGAGAAGAGAGTAATATTTTTGTCCTAAAGTTATATCAGAATTCACACATTTTTTAAAGTAATGAAATCATTTTTCTGACTTTTTTGATTTTTTTCTTCATTTTTGAATTTTTTTTTATTTATATACAATATCTTCCATCCATGTAACGAGCTTTGGGTCAGTGACTCCCAAACCGGTTGGCTTTAGGGCACTAGATGTTAAGACACCCCTACAGACTTAATAACTCAGACTTCTGATATATATATTTTTGAAACATCTTTGATCCATGTAGCGAGCTTTGGGTCAGTGACTCCAAAACCAGTTGACTTTAGGGCACTAAGTGTTAAAACACCCCTACGGACTTAATAACTCGGATCTCGGATGTTGTTTTTTTTTTTTACTTCATCGCTTTTTGAGATGCTTCCTCCAATTAAACTAGAGCACTGAATATTACAAAATTTTCAATTATATCTCATGTCCGTATGTTACCATGTATATTGATAATATCTGTCAACTAAGCATATGAAGATCCATTTTAGTTAGTTTTATGGAGAATTCACAAATAAAATAATTCAAAAGGAAATAAACAAAAATTAACTTGTTTCGAAATAGGTTGAGATACGTCTCAGGAGGTAAAATTCTTTACTCGGCTATCTCTTACACCAATTTCACCTGATTAATCAAATTAAAAACACAAAAAAAAAAAAATATATTTTTTGAATTTGTAAAAAATTTTAATTTTTATGAATTTTTTTTCAAAAAAATTAGACAAAAAAAAAAAACAAAAATAAAACAAGATACTAGTCAACTATTCCCCACCCCCAAACCTAAATGAGACATTGTCCCCAATATCTTAAAAAATAGAAGCTGAGTTTAGAAGATAGTACCTGGTTAGCTGAATTTCTACATCTAAATGAAAATTAAAGGTTAAGATCCAGATTTATCCGACGCTTCTTACCACGATTATCATCGGACCAATTTATCTTGGAAATGATAGGGTCAATTTGCGGTTCAAAACATTAGATTTGATCAATTAAATATGGGGCAGTTCTGGCAGTGAAAATGAGTTCTTTTAAAAGTTTTGACACGAATCCATTTCTCCGGGCATCATCAAGAAATACACAAAGAAAATCATAAAATCCATCAGCGTTAAACAGTCCAATCGGTTTCTGGTGTATGTTTAAGTTCGCCCAAGATAATACTGTGAAAATCTCCTCCATTATGCCCAAGCCACCTGGCAAAGCAATAAAAGCATCAACACGGTTAATCATTTCTACAAGTCGTTCATACATACCTGGCACAATTAGTTCTTCTCCATTTGATGGTCCAATTAGATTCGCTTCCACCAAGGGTTTTGGGATGATTCCCAGAAATTGACTGCCTCCGTCCTGTATGACCTTTGAAACGATCCACATTAATCCAAGATTGCCACCGCCATATACTAAGTGCATATTTCTTTCGGCTAAGACTCGACCCAATTCATGTGCTGCTGCTACGTATTGTGGCTTAGTACAAACACTAGTACCACAAAACACACAAATGTTTTCAACTCGTCTTTTTGAAGTGGCTTCCATTTTTATCTGGATGTCTTCAAAAGTGCAATGATGAGTTGAATTTATAACATCTGAAAAGGGTGAGTAAAAATAATAGCATTAGTATCTTCCAAAAGACGATTAGTTAAACAGTAAAATAAATCGTGAAAGGTCAAAAGATCTGGATCCTGCCGGAGAAAATAAAAGAAAATAACAAAACAAATCACAATTATTAGGAAAAGATAAAGAGATATAATATTTATAATAATATAACGGCTTGAATGACGTCTATGCGTCAGGGATAAGTTTCCCGTCCAATTTTCTTATAAATTGGCAAACATGGTCTTTTTGAGTCAGATTCCCGAGACTTAACTGTTGTCTTTCTTTTCGGAATTGTGTATATAACATGAAAATTTCATGATATACATATCCACTGGGATGCATCTCAATATTCTTAGATATGTCATCCAAAGACTCCTTACTCAAGCCATCCCTAATGAAATTAATCTTATCTTCGCGGTTATCAGACACCATTCCTAAAGAACGACAACGAGTATCACAAAACATACGAGCACATTTATAGCAAACACCTATTCTTTTTGCTCTTCTCTTTTTAGCAAATGTGTTTCTTCCTAAACCAGGTAAATGAGAAATAAAAGAGTCAGAAGACTCACCTGCCAATCGGACAATAATCCAACAAATGTCAGTAGGAATACCTTTGATCATCAGGAATCTCATCCGTTCCAAGCGAGCTTTGTAAACTTTCATCAGAGAATTTTAAGGGAGAGATGAAAATTGCTTGTGAAGATTTGCGATAACTTCTTCCATCATGAAATTTGACTTTACCTACACAAATTAAACACATAAAAATAAACAGACCAAATCACAATATATACACAAATTACATGGGTTGCCTCCTAGCTAGCGCTAAGTTTAAAGTCATTAGCTAGACATGACTGCCTGAACATTAGGCTGGATCTGAAAGTGTGACACTTTCTTTTTGTCAATCAAATGAGTCTCCCCAGTAGTGCTTGACACGATTGTTTTTAACCTTGAATGTTTTGTTGAAGTCGGGATCATGTAACTCAACTGCTCTATCTAGTAAAACCTTAGTGATTAGGAATGGACCTAACCACCACGATTTTGGCTTCCATGGGAAGAGTTTTACCCTTGATTTGTTTAACAGTACCTTCTGCCCTGGTTCTAGTTGTTTGCGCACTAACTTCTCATCATGTCTATTCTTGGCCTTTTCTTTGTACAGTTTGGCATTTTCAAAAGGTTGTATTTGAAATTCCTCCAATTCTTTGAGCTGGTTGAACTGTTTCTCTTATGTTTCTTGTAGTACAATAATAGGCTTCTTCAGTACACAGTACGCTTTATCTTCAGGCACCACAAAAAAATTTTTCAGTAGAACTTTGCATTGCATTGGAGTTCTTTATAGTATTATGTATCACATCAAGTCTGAAACATTCATCCTTCTTTTCGTCATCCGGAAATTCATGGCTTTTAAAATATTGAATGTTACTTCATGGTCTTGTACCCTAATGGTTAGTTCTTCTTTTTGTACATCAATAATGGTTCGACTTGTAGCTAAGAATGGTCTCCCGAGGATGATCGACACGTCTTCATCTTCCTCTATATCAAGGACAATAAAATCTGATGGGTAAATGAATTTGTGAACTTTGACCAGCACATCTTCAACTACACCTCTCGTAAATACGAGCGTTTTATCATCAAGTTGTAGAGAGAGTGAAGTGGGCATTGTTTCTCCAATCTGCAGTTTCCTATAAATAGAAAAAGACATCAGGTTAACACTTGCACCTAAATCGCACAAAGCCTTACCGAAGTCATGTTCTCCTATGGTGCAAGGAACAGTGAAATTGCCAGGATCTTTCAACTTTGGGGGAAGCTTCCTCTGAATGATGGCGCTGCATTCTTCTGATAATGCTACTATCTTATAATCTCACAATCTCCATTTTCGTGAAAGAATGTCTTTCATGAATTTGACATAGCTGGGTATTTATTCCAACGCTTCTGCAAATGGAATGTTGATATGCAGCTTTTTGAAGATCTCCAGGATTCGAGAAAACTACTTGTCTAGTTTATTCTTCTGGAGACGCTGTGGAAAAGGTGGAGGTATATTGATTCTTTCTTGATCTTTTCCCTTGCTTTTTTTCCCCCATCTTTGGAACTGCTTCGCTGCTTTCTTTTGGAAATTCCTCAACAGTTGCCTTGACTCCAATATTTTTGTTAATTTAAGTACCGCTTTTTAATATGATGGCATGACATTGCTCCTTCCCCATGTTCCTCAGATTTGGTTCAGTGTTGCTAGAAAGGTTACCTGGCGGTCTGTAACTCTGAGCATTGGCCAGTTGTCCAATTTGATTCTCTAGTGCTTTAATAGAAGCAGATTGACTTTGAATTAATGCTACTTGGGATTGAAATAGAGCATCATACCTAGCTGCTTGAGAGTCATGTTTTTCTTCTATATTTTTCAAGTGGGTCAGCACTTCTGTTATTCTTGTTTCTTTGTCATCCTCCTGGCTTTTGTTTTTCTGTTGG